>JAVDOI010000341.1:0-81021 GCA_032191485.1 Leptoclinus maculatus
CACAAGAAAAGTTTCCCACAGGTGTTTGTGAACTGATGCTGAGCCCTCCGGCCTTTCCAAAGAAAACCCTTTCGCAAATATTGGAACGGCATTCTTCCCTGTAACTGTATGACGGCAGCAAACAGTCATTGAACAAACAAGCACAGGATTTACTGTGGCAGCAGTTACAGTGTGGAGCAATGATTGCTCAGGAATTACAATCTGTTGGACTAATTAAACATTTAAAAACCAGAGAACATACGAGACATTTATACAAAACCACAACGATGTGCTGGTTTGTTTTAATAGATTAGTTTGCATGATAAACACGAGAGCCAGTTTTCTCTTTGACGTATGAATCACGTCTGAATGACATCACTGCGTCTCCATGGGGACGTTCTTCACCGTCACAGCTGTCATGTACGTCGATGATCTTCCAACTGGAGCATTGTTCAACAAATTATAGATGTCATTTAAGGAAAGACCCCCGTGGGGCCATCAGGATGTGAGCAGCCAGGATCCAGGGGCCTGTCCCGGGGGGGTGGGGGGATGGGGGGGGGTGGATCCAGGTGTTTTTCCATGACAGTTACAGCCATCCACTGCATGGCTCCAGGGCTGGGCACACAGCCCTATGCAAAATCACTTGCAGCCTTAACAAAAAGCCCTCCCACTATTTATTAGTCCTACCACACCAGGAGAACACACACACACACACACACACACACACACACACACACACACACACACAAAACTAAATGCCCGACCGTAAACATGAAGTAAACCTTTCTTTAAATTTGAAACAAGAAACAGAATGTATCAGCCTAAACCTGATTCTAACCTGAACCTTCAAACCAAGTCTGAGCCCTCAAAACTGACAACTTATCCTCGACCGGTCCACTGTGGACAGACCCAGATCCTCCAGCAGAGACCGGTCCACTGTGGACAGACCCAGATCCTCCAGCAGAGACCGGTCCACCGTGGACAGACCCAGATCCTCCAGCAGAGACCGGTCCACCGTGGACAGACTCAGATCCTCCAGCAGAGACCGGTCCACCGTGGACAGACCCGGATTCTCCAGCAGAGACCGGTCCACCGCGGACAGACTCGGATCCTCCAGCAGAGACCGGTCCACCGTGGAGAGACCCAGATCCTCCAGCAGAGACCGGTCCACCGTGGACAGACCCGGATCCTCCAGCAGAGACCGGTCCACCGTGGACAGACCCAGATCCTCCAGCAGAGACCGGTCCACCGTGGACTGACCCGGATCCGGCTTCACCTGCAGCCTCGGACCTGCAGTCGGAGCTCCGGAGGGAGGAGGACTTTAAAGTGTGACAGTTCCAGCAGGCTGACGTAATGTAAAAAGGATTAGTGCTTAGCCACAGAGCTTTGGTTTCAGATCCTTGTGTTCGCCGTAGTGCCTCGTTAAAGAGCACTCAGTTTACAGTCAAACACACCCAGTCAGGACGCGCTTCACCACAAATCTTATCAGGTTTGTTTGATGTTACTGAACCTGATCCAACCCTCAGGAACTCATAGTCCTTCTTTTTTTCGTCCAAGGACCAAATACGAAGAAAGAAAAACAAGTTGTTTATTTGCAGCTTCCTGTGACTGTCGGCACTCAAAGTAAAAGTGACATTGGAGGAGTTTCGTGTTGCGTAATGATGGAGCGCTGTAAACTCTCCACCGGCTGTCAAAGCTGTAACTCTAACCGGGTCCTCCGGACCTCTGCAGTCCTTCAGGCCTCTGACAGCCCACATGCCCTGCAGGACCGTCGCTGCTGCTCCTTTCAGATTCACTGTGCTGCTGCGTAACTCACCCTTCTTGGGACCATTTACATTTATGAGCATATGCATGTCTCTCCAGATCCTATCTTACATGATATGCACACACTGTGTGAGCACATTAAACACTTCAGGACCAATGAAACCACAAAATGTCAGACAAATTACAAAAGACAAAAACATAATAGACGTGAATAGTGTGCTTAAGGTCATGAATGAAAAATCCCACATAAAAGTAACTCCATAGATCTTTAACTTTTAGTTTGTGTTCGTTGTTCAGTGCTGCTTGTTTCTGGGTAAGGGCCCAAATTTTCAGATATTTCCAGATTTATCAGATCAATTTTCATTCCCGTAAAAACAGAGGTTGTCAATCTTTTTGGATCTTTAATAGGATTAGGGTTTGGGTTCAAATAAGCATGTTTGTTATGCAAGTTAAAGTTAGTACAGGGAACTTTCATGTTGTGTTGGTTCTGTCGCCCCCTGTGGACTACAGTGGTAGTGTCTCTGAGCACCAGACTCCCTTTAGAAAACCTCTCATTCTACTGCAGCAGGTCTGACAGTCTGCTCCTCTCAGTCCTGGTTCTGGTTCTCCCGTGCCTCCCTTCCCTCCAGCGGGTCCATCAATACGTCCTGGGTCTCCAGCAGCGAGGAGAAGCTCTGCTCCTGGAGGAGGAGGAGGAGGAGGAGGAGGAGGAGGAGGAGGAGACGCTGCTGCTGCTGCCGGGAGCTGAGCTCTCCTCCTCCCTCCGGAGCTCCGGATCTGGGTCTGTCCACGGTGGACCGGTCTCTGCTGGAGGATCTGGGTCTGTCCACGGTGGACCGGTCTCTGCTGGAGGATCTGGGTCTCTCCACGGTGGACCGGTCTCTGCTGGAGGATCTGGGTCTGTCCACGGTGGACCGGTCTCTGCTGGAGTCTGAGCTGAAGGAGTTTCTGGTGAACCTGCATGAGTTCATCTGGTTTCACCAGAATCCGACCCGGTGGCTCCGATGACGAGCATCAAGAATAACTCTATAGAAACAGACCATCTTCTCTCTGATGGTCTCTGTACTGATGGAGGTCTGATAGAGGATCAGGACTACACTGAGACTGGTTCATATAGAGGATCAGGACTACACTGAGACTGGTTCATATAGAGGACCAGGACTACACTGAGACTGGTTCATATAGAGGATCAGGACTACACTGAGACTGGTTCATATAGAGGATCAGGACTACACTGAGACTGGTTCATATAGAGGATCAGGACTACACTGAGACTGGTTCAGGACCAGTTAGAAGTTCCTCACAGTAACTTTAAGTTGCATACTTAAGTTAATTTACATCTTTTGCAATGAACAAACAGGAGAAAATTCATTCAATGTATCTGCAGATGCTCAAAATGGTTCAAAATGGGACCATACGTTTCTGTGGATGTCAGCTTTTTTTTAGCCACGACAATATAACCAACAACAGAATAATTAGAGCTTGTTCAGCCTGAATGCCTACAGTTATGTTGATCACTTAAATCTTCGACTGGTCGGTTTGCAAGATCAGTCGTGTTCGGACAGACGGCGTGATCTCCCTGAGGCCAGCCTGGCAGAGATAACGACACTTTCAAAGTGCAAATGTCAGCGTTTAAAAGTGTGAACTTGTCCTTTGAGAGGTTTTGAGAGTTTCAACTTTTGTTCACTTTCCTAATTTGCCTCCATCTGTGGGAGCAGCTGGACTCCACCCTCCTCTCTTTGAACAAAGCTGATCTGTTGTGAGACAATCGTATCAGTTGGGCCTCCAGGGATCATTGCATCCACTCACGCAATCTGATCAATTGCTCATTGCAGTTTGGAGGTTTTACAGTTCATGTTTGCTTTAGTGAAAGACATTCATCCAGTGCGGTCGGCCTTGTTAGGATCTAACGTATAATCTTGTGAATCGCAGGTATATAATTAACAATATGATTTGCCAATGGGAAACATAAATGATGCAATGATATATATACAGTATAATTAACAAGCTGGTCTTTTATCTATCCGGCCTGGCTGTTCTAGTTCTGGTCTAGTGTTTGGATTTTTGCAAAGAAAATTAATTTATCTCATGTTTTATCATGTTAAAAAATTAGACAAACCTTCAAGTTCGTACCTGTATGTGAGCACACGAACAAATTCCGGCTTGTATCTCAATACTAACACACTTCAGTTATAATCTCCACTCAGCTGCTGCTCACACCTGCACTCAAAGTGTGTATACTTCATATTTATATGTCAACATTGACAGACGTTGACTTGCTCTGCAGCAACATGTGGTTATGGTTCTACTGCAAATTATTGATATGCTCATCTTTTCTTCTTTCAAGGATGTGGTCACACACAACAACCAGTCATCATACACACAAGGTAGCAGCTGCACATTGATTCCTGTAATAAAAACGTGTGTCTCTGTCTCCGTCTTTGAAGACTAACACTCTGGACTTGTCCTCCGTAAATCAGGCATGTTTGTCTCTGACGCTGCCGAGCCGCTGGCGGTCAGCGACGGAGGGCTGCAGCAGTGTGCAGGGTGGCGAGCTGCACTGTGTGGTGGCGGCGGTGGCGGCCCGCAGCCCGCTGTGACGTCGTGGTCTTCGTCGGAATACAACCAGCAGGACGCCCCGGCTCACACTCTGGCCTACCCTCCAACCTCCACCCTCACCGCTGACGTGTACATGCAGACTCTGTGCCCCAGCTACACCATGCTGACCTACACACACACACCGCTGCTCACCAACTTTGGGGTGAGGAGGAGACAACTTGACCCCTTCTTTTGGGCATCTTATTACCCTGTTACAAGAAGTCCAATGTTACCCAGTTGGTAAATTCATCGTACAACACATTCTCGCTTTGCATTAAAGATTGATGCCCTAGCTTCTCCTCTCGCGGTAGTTTTTTAACGTGTCGGTATGCCGAGTAAATATACGTTCGCAACGTATCCTCATACGATGGTTCGTATGATATTTTACGTAAAGTTACTCCTCAAGTTTTCCTACAAATGGGATTATCGTGAACATTGAAATCATTTGCTGTCGTTTCAGACCATACCTGTGGCCCCAGCACCAGGCTCCATCCCTCAGATGGAGCTCCCAGACTCAGGGTTGACCTACCTCCCCTGGGCCCAGCCGATCACCACCATATCCACCATGTCGAACCAGGTCCAGTTTGGCCCCGGCTCTGCAGCCCTGCCCGGGTCTCCTCTGGTCCACATGCCCTTGTCCATGTCTTTGACCACCATGATACCTCAGCTGGAGACTCCTGGCGCCGATCATCCGCAGATACTGGACCTCCCGCAGCGATCAGAGCACCAAATGGACCCGGATCTACAAGGCCAGTCTCTGGATGAAGATCCAGTGGTGGATGCGGAGGCGCCGAGCCTCCTGGATAAACTTCTGGAGGATCAAAAGGGTGATGGTGAAGAGGAGGACAAAGACTCGTACAGCAGCTCGCTCTTCATTTCAAATGCTTGAAAATATGAGAGTTCTTCTGTTCAAAGAGAGAAGCATTTTGTTTCTGTTTGTTTCTCAGGGACCATCTTTAAAGGATAATTTGGGTTCATAACAACTTGTATTGATGATTAAATATGCTTTAGGGCGGGGCTACACGGTGATTGACAGGTCTCCACCACATTGTCTCTAGTCTGGGAGTTGTCCTTGTTTTCGTCTTACAACTTTAACTCTTTCACAGCGTGTTTTAACTTCAGAAAAAGTGATTATAAGAGTTTTGGTCGCCTAAAAAGCGTCTTATTTACTTTGCCGTTGTTTCTGTTAACTCCGCCCTCTCGTGTCAGTTCTGGTTGCAAGAAACCAAGATGGCGACGACCAAAATGCTGAACTAGAGGCGTCAAAACATTAGTCCACTTCTTACATACAGTCTATCACAACTCCCCCAAAATCCCAACCGCTCAGGGACCCAGGCCCCAAGATAGTGTTTTTGGCAATTAATTTGTAATTACAAATTTGTTCACTGATATGCACCAATAAAGCTCAATAACAGGGCTTAACTTCTGCTGTAAATCATCTCAAACGGACGGAGCTTTTGGCCGTCATAAGGCTATTTTCAAAGGAGTATGTGAGATATATATATATATATAAAGGCTTTTCTTTACCTATGATTGATGTATATTTATGTTTGCAGCTGTTTCCTTTTTGAGGCAAATTCTGTCATTGGAAAAACAAGAAAACAAGTTGTAAAAAAAAGATGTTGAAATCAAACCAGAAGAAGAGCTGAGCTCATGCTTGTGGGAGAATAAAGATCAAGTAGTAAGTTACCGACTGTCAGTCTTTGTCTGAACCATCGGAGAAGTTGTTCAGCAGAAACAGAGCATGCATTTGGGAGTGAGATTTGAGTCCTGCAAAGTATTACATTTTTTCTGCAATAAAGAATAGCAATCTGAAAAGTACAGCCTTTACCAAAGTCTTTAAACCAACTTCATGTCAAATTATAAATAAGACATCGTGGATTGATCCTACTTTGACATATATTTCTCACTACAATAAGAAATGTACAGCGTGTGATATTCTAGAGACACAGCAGTGTCTGGTGAAGGTTAGGCATTAAAACCAGTAGAAATAATAAAGAAGAACTACTTAAGAGAAATGATAACTATGAAAGAAATGAAGAAACTAACCTGGTTGATACAGTTTTAAAATTCAACAAAAGTTTCTGCCTAAATGAACTTTTTTAAGTTGTTGTTGTTCAAGCAGTTTGTAATGCTATATTATGTTAACAGAGTGCATTACCCTGAGGGTTAGGGTTAGGGTCTTACCCTGAGGACTTTGATCCACAACTCGATCTGTCTCTTGACAATGAAAGCCTCAGAGTCTCGGGGTTCCCCCACCGACATTGTGGGAGGGGCCTTAACTTATCTGTCAAATCTCACACCTGGAAACACCTGAGATCGTATCACAGGGAGAGAGAAAAAACAAAAAAAACGTGCTTATGTAATGGGGGCATGGGAAGTTAGCTTCGGCTCAAAAATTCATATTTGTGAAACCAAATCAAATGCTCAAGAGTGGAGGTTAAAAGGTGAATGTAATCATGCATAAGAGGGGTTATGAGTTAACTCAACACGACGGCTTTCAGAGGTTTTTGACATCGTGTTTGTTTTGTACAAACTTGACGAGACGCGGAATGTAAGTGTGACTTCAAGAGGCATCAGAGTTTCAATTGCTCCTGTAAACATTTACAAATACGTCTCATCGTCCGTCCGCTCTCTTTGATTCTTGACAAATGATTTAGCCGATGACTCACTCGGTTAGCGTGTGTTGTTCTCAAAGTGCATGAAAGACTGAGCAGCTAACAGGAAAGATAAAAGAAGGCAATGTGACGGAGCCTCTAAGTTCAGTCTTTCTCCTCTTTTCTTTCGGTGCATCAGCACTAATAGTATATTTCATCTTAAATGCAGATTTCATGGCGGTGGTGTCTGACGAGAGCCCCCACGTATTGAGGGCTGAGTCCCTTTAAAGACCGACATACGTCTTTGGGCCCAGAGGCGTTGCAGGAACGTGTCCGTGCAGAAACCTTTGATAGCACGCAGGGCCACACAAAAGCACACACAGACCTGAATCGTGGAGAGGCTGAGCCTCAGGGTCTCAGATATCTGGCTCCAAAACCAGGCTGAGAATACACATCTCACAATTCGTCCCTAATTAGAGGCCTTTTTACCCTGACGCCTGAAGCAACTGATGCTTTATACAAACTGACATCTTTGTAGTAATCCATGCTGTACACAGGGTTCATAAAATGTAACTAATGGATTAACAAAAGGTTACACATGTTAATAAGTCATTTATAACGGAAGCTTGAATCATTTTGAGGATGTTTAGATCCGCTTGTGGATCCTTAAAGTGCTTAAACTGGGCGAACTGCATCTGCTGAGGAAGACCATGCGATATGATCGAAAGCTCTAGAGATTATAAAGTTTGACAGCTGTTGCTCACAAGGCCAAGAATGAGCTTTCAATCTCAGGTTTGATAATACTTATTGATTAAAACATGAAAATGTATAAATGACGAGGATGTATTGCTTCTTGAACGTAAACCTGGACCTGAGTAGTGGAGTAGCCATTGTTGTCTTCGTGATCGGGGCCGTATCTCCCAATCTCTCTGTGCATTGTGATATGCTGGAACATATTGTGATATTAAGGTTTTCTGTGTGGTAATTTGATTAAACACAAACTACAAGTATGCAGTATAAGATCAGGTGATTGAATGAAGGTCTTAAATGGTTGCACAGATAACGTATCACCTGTGGGAGAACCTGATCTTTATCCAAGCTGAACCGTAAACATGTCTGTCTAAACCTAATGGGGGGGGGCAGCTTTATGTGGTCCCATAAGGCCTCATAATAAATACCTTTGTATTTAGTAAAAGGAACTATTTTTTAAGTGTGTCTTATAACTAGTCAGTCTACAAACACAGATACAGGCAGCTCGTAATCACATCAGCACAGAGAGAAACTATTGTGGGCTTTAGTTGAATGCCTTATAACTAGTCATAGAACCAGAGCAGTCGCCCCCTGATGGACACTAGAGAGAATGCAGCTTTAACACACGGAGCTCTGGCTTCAGTCTGGTCGTACCCCGACGTTAACCACACGGTTACTGTAGCTGCAAAGCAAAGCAAAACCGTTCGATTAGTGGAGACAATTGTTGTTCCATTAAGATCTTTTGGTGTAAATTGAATTATACACTATTGATATCTCATGATCAGATGTTATCTTGGTTGGTTGTAGGAAACATGTAAACACATTGAATGAACTCAGAGACACACAGTAGATGTTCCCTTAAAGACAGATCCTCTCGCTGCATGTTGTAATATGAAACTTGGCCGAGGGCCTTCAAACCATCACTCATCAGATATATAAAGTATGTGAAATATGTTTCCCCTGGCGTCTTATATTATTAAAACGGCAAGTTGAATCAAGTTATGAGAACTGGAACGAGTTTTATTCTTCTATCTGAGAGTGCCAAGACCGGCAGTCTGCTCAGTCAATAAACAGAACAGAGAAGCTGAACTCTTGAGAGCTTTTCCTCTCTCACACTCCTGACACTGGATGCACTGTTGTCAAGTTCAACACCGAGGGAATCAGTGAGCGTGTATTTGTGTGTGTGTGCAGCTTGTTTTCCTTGGATCCTGTCGGTGAAGTTACCGTCACGCTCCTGCTGAACCAGCACGGAAATCCCCCTGCAGAGGCTTGGCAGCACCTGATCAGTGTGAAGGAACGCCCACTGGCCTCGGCAAGAGCTCCTCAAGAGGACTTCATTTGCCGGCATCGTTCATGTGGTATTATTGTACTAGTGTAAAGTGAACATACCGTGCTAACACGCTTCTTAAAGTAGAGAAGATGTTAGAAGAGGTCAAGAATTAACTTTGATGCTTAACTTTTAAAACTGACAACACAGACAAGAAGTCCTAAAAACAGCGACTGTAAATGACCCACTAACGATGTAATGAGCCACAAGAGTGAGTGGATTAACTCAAGGTGTTGTGCTTTAATTCTAATTACACTCACAACTGTCTCCTGTAAAACACCAGTAAAGAGGGAACTAAAATGATTCTGCCTCAAAAGACGGGCAACTTAAAATTACTGCTAAGAACTTTCATTTAGTGTTGATTCTGTTGGTCCCTGTGGACTACAGTGGTAGTGTCTCTGAGCACCAGAGTCCCTTTAGAAAACCTCTCATTCTACTGCAGCAGGGTCTGACAGTCTAACCCTCAGTCCTGGTTCTGGTTCTCTGAGCTCTCCTCCTCCCTCCGGAGCTCCGACTGCAGGTCCAAGGCTGCAGTGAAGCCAGATCTGAGTCTGTCCACGGTGGACCGGTCTCTGCTGGAGTCTGAGCTGAAGGAGTTTCTGGTGAACCTGCATGAGTTCATCTGGTTTCACCAGAATCCAACCCAATGGCCCCGATGACGAGCATTAAGAATAACTCTATAGAAACAGACCATCTTCTCTCTGATGGTCTCTTTACTGATGGAGGTCTGATAGAGGATCAGGACTACACTGAGACTGGTTCATATACAGGATCAGGACTACACTGAGACTGGTTCATATAGAGGATCAGGACTAAACTGAGACTGGTTCAGGACCAGTTAAAAGTTCCTCACAGTAACTTTAAATAACTTGTGTTAAAAGAATCTTTCACTCATGAAATGACCCATTACTCGTCCAGTCGTACTTTCCAAACACAAACTCCACAGTGAAGCTCCAGCGTTACTAATGTAGTCACAGACACCAGCTCATACTGTACACTCTGGAATGTACAGTAATGTTCAAGCTGTTGACCTTTATCAGACTCCTTTGAAGTTTTATGATCAGATATATTGAATCACATCCTTTGTCCTTGTTAATATCTAAGCAACAGGATCAATTCTTTTCCATTGAATCCCAAAAATGGGTGCCAGCAGAACAATCCTCCTATTGTTGGATCGGACAGATATGAAACGGAATCAGAAATGCAACCTAAATAAAATGTTATCAGGCCCGAAGCAAAAGGTGTATGGCGAACAGAAATAAGAACTCTGTATTTCGTAACACCTGATAAGTTACCTGTGTGTTCATATCTTTATTGAGTAAATCAAGGGCTGTTCACATTCATTCACGTTTCCCAACACACCCAGGCCTGATAACCTGCTAACACATCAAACAAAAGGTAAGTGGAGGGTGAACACACCTGCAGTGAGATAGTACAGGGTTTATGTTTGTGAAGTAGGTTAGTCCGCACTATTAAAGTCAAAGTTTTCATTTCAATAAAATGCTCCAAGGAAGTGATTTCAGTTCATCAAAGCTCTTTTCTTCTGTTCTGCATCTGGAGAATGTTTCCAAAGTATCCTGATACGAGTCCAGAAACACGTGTACATTTTCCCTAAATACATGAATACGGTCTTTTTAAAACATACTTTCATCTACTCAGGAAAGATTGGTGGATTCTTCCACTTCCCCTCTCACCTTTCAGGGCTTTTGTGGTCTTTATACTTTCTTGTTCATCATCATGTGGATAAGATACAGAATTATTTGTGGGATATCTACTAAATATGGCCTGTTCCAAGTAGGAAGTAATGCTTTATATGTCAATGGTTTATTTACTGATCAATGATCATGATCAGACAACAGAGCCATAGAAACACACATAGATTAATCTAAATAACTCTATTTAACCGTAACATTCCTGGAATTAACACTCGACCCACATTGCCCCTCTTATTAGATGTGGAGATGTGATCTACACGTGAGAACAGTTGAACAGAAAACACAATGCAGGACCCTTTTCACTTCTATCTTGATGTGTGGCGCCTTGGACTGTTTTAAGAGATAAGTGTTCTCTGAGAACAGGTCACAGCATGACCGCGCTGGTTCAAGTACCATTCCTGTTGCTGATGTTGTTTTTTTCACGGATGAAGACCAAGAAAAATAAAATGTGCAAGCGGGCAGATGATTGGCACGTTTTCTGTATAAGACGTGCAGAACTGTGACGCCTCCTGGGCTTTGAGGAAATCCTTTAGAAGCGTTTATAGCCGATCAGTCACTGGATATCTCCTTATATGAAGATATATTGGTTTGACATTTTGGGAAACACTCTGTCTTTCCAAGAATCAGATGAGAAGATGTATAGCCTACTGCTGACGTATCTGTAAGCTGTTTAGCTTAATTTAGCATACAGGCTGGAAACAGGGGGAAACGGCTAGCCTGCCTCCCAGCACCTCTTAAGCTCTTAAACTCACTTATTAGACTTGATCCCGACTTAACCTCAAGAGATCGAGGCGGCAGAAGTTTTTAGAGCCAGGTGCCAAAGTTGCTCACCACCATAATCTGTATAAGAAGTGGTCGTAGTCACCAATTGGTTTGTGGACTGGAAAACCTTGTGTTCAACAATTTGGCCGTCGCCATCTTGTTTTTTTTTTGCAACCACTGAACAGGAAGTGACCACATCTGGACTGAGGAGGAGTGACGTAGAGACGCCGTATACGTCTCTGGTAGAGACCTGTCAATCACCGTGTAGCCCCGCCCCTAAAGCATCCCCTGCTTTATGGTCTGTTTGACTCTAAATGGACCATAATGTACTAAATGAACATCATGCTGTATTGAAGAAGACTTGAAACTAGAGATTGAGACCATAAACTCATGTTTACAATGTTTAATGAGGTAATAAATCAAGAGAGAAGTAGAGTCATTTTCTCATAGACTTCTATAGAACCAGAGGAGTCGCCCCCTGGTGGACACTAGAGAGAATGCAGGTTGAAGACATGAAGCATTCCTGTCCCTATGCTAAGCTAAGCCAAATAACTGCTGCCTGTTGCTTCATATTTAACCGACAGATATGAGAGTGATATATCAATCTTCTCGGCCAACTGTTGGTAACAAAGTGAATCGGAATATTTACCAAAATGTTTTACTGTTCCTTTAGGTTCTGAAAACCCAAAGTAAAAAAAAAGTGTCCTGCTAAAGGCCACCATCCACCGATCCACTACACCCTTCACCACATTTCAATGAAGCACAGCCGCAAACAAATATATATTCTTGGGTTTAATCCTGTAAAGATGAGTATACTTAAGTTCTTAAAGTACAAAAAAAAGAGTTTGACATGATTTGATAGCACAGGAGTTAAAATATTAAAAGACCACTTGAGACCACTTGAGAAGGTTATTCGGCTCTTGGCCTTTTCAGAAGGTAAGTGTTGACAATATGAGTCACAGTTCTTTCCTCCTGATCTCAACCTGAAACAGTTCTGATTGTGTACTCAGACCTTTCTTTACTTAGGCCTTACTTCATTCAATCGACCATAGAAGCTTGGAAGACATTATACAACATCTGAAGTCATCCTCCTGCTGCTTGGATATTCTACCAACACGCTTTTTCAAAGATATTTCAAACTGCATGACCACTGATCTTTTACAAATTGTAAACACATCCCTTCTCTCAGGTGTCTTCCCACAAGCCCTAAAAACTGCAGTTATTAAACCACTCCTAAAGAAGGCTAATTTAGACACCGCAACAATGAAAAATTATAGGCCAATATCAAACCTCCCATTTTTAAGTAAAATAATTGAAAAAGCGGTTTTTCAACAGCTGAACAACTTCTTGGCCGTAAATAACTGTTTTGATGTCTTCCAGTCAGGCTTTCGACAGCACCACAGTACTGAAACTGCTCTTGTTAAGGTTTTCAACGACATCCACTTAAACACAGACAATGGCAGAATTTCAGTCTTAGTATTACTGGATCTCAGTGCTGCATTCGACACGGTCGACCATAACATACTACTAGAAAGACTAAAACTCTGGGTGGGACTCTCTGGCACAGCACTTAACTGGTTTGAATCCTACTTGAAGGACCGAGAATACTTTGTGTCTGTAGCTAATTACACATCAGAACTGACTAAAATGACATGTGGTGTTCCCCAAGGTTCAATACTGGGGCCTCTTCTGTTCAACATCTACATGCTTCCACTAGCTCAGATTATGGAAAACAACAAAGTCTGTTATCATAATTATGCAGACGACACACAAATCTACATAACTATATCACCAGGGGACTATAATCCCATACAAGGGCTGGGTAAATGCATTGAACAAATCAACAACTGGATGTGCCAGAACTTTCTTCAATTAAACAAAGAAAAAACAGAAGTAATTGTTTTTGGTACCAAGGACGAACGATTGAAAGTCAGCGCTCAGCTTCAATCACTGACGTTAAAAACCTCAAACCAAGCCAGAAATCTAGGTGTAGTTATGGATTCAGACCTCAACCTGAACAGCCATATCAAGACAATTACAAAATCAGCCTACTATCACCTGAAGAATATATCAAGGGTTAGAGGACTTATGTCTCAACAGGATTTGGAAAAACTTGTCCATGCATTTATCTTCAGTAGACTGGACTACTGTAACGGTGTGTTTACAGGTCTCTGTAACAAGTCAATCAGAACGCTGCAGCTGATTCAGAACGCTGCAGCTCGAGTCCTCACTAAGACAAAGAAAGTGGATCACATCACTCCAGTTCTGAGGTCTTTACACTGGCTTCCTGTCCAACAAAGAATTGACTTTAAAATCCTGCTGTTGGTTTATAAAGCACTGAATGGTTTAGGGCCAAAATACATCTGTGATCTGCTGCTACCTTATGAACCATCCCGACCCCTTAGGTCGTCTGGGACTGGTCTACTTTCTGTTCCCAGAGTCAGAACTAAACATGGAGAAGCAGCGTTCAGTTTTTCTGCCCCAAATATCTGGAACAAAGTCCCAGAAAGCTGCAGGTCTGCTGAGACCCTCAGCTCCTTTAAATCAAGATTGAAGACTTTTCTGTTTGCTGCTGCCTTTAATTGAACCAGATTCAAGGATATTAATCAATCAGCTGCATTTCTGCATTTTACTACTGTATTTTATTTCTTACACTGCTTTTTAATGTTTTAATGACTGTTTTTAATGTTCAATGAATGTTCTTAATTGTTTTTAAATCTCCTTTTCTTATGCCTTATGTTTTGATGCTTTTATGTGAAGCACTTTGAATTACCTTGTCGTTGAAATGTGCTATACAAATAAACTTGCCTTGCCTTGCCTTGCCTTAGGCGCATTATACAATACTGGCTGGATTACAAAGTGGATAAAGCAGAGAGCTGGCAACATGGTTGTTGTTTTGATTATTGTGGGTCATTTCATGAATCCTGCTGGGACCTCTTCTTCAAGAGGGGCCCTTAATGAAAACACTGCTCTCGCTCAAGACTGTGGGAGAATGATGTCACTTTCTACTTCTCATGCGTTCATAAGAACACTAGTGGGAGAATGAGCGCCTCGTGGCAACTCACCCAAACCTGTCTACTGATTACAAACTGCGTCACAACATGCAGATGATTGACCGGCCGACGGAGGAGGAGGAGGAGGAGGAAGGTGGCTGTACTCTGATGTCTGCCTGAGGAAAGAAGCTGCTCTGAGGTCTGATGGTCAGCTGGTTGTCTCTTGATGAACGTTGGGCTCTGCGCCTCGTCACCAACATCACTGATGCTTAATAGACGGGAGCCAGTGATGCTCTTCCTCTCGTCCTGAGCCGTGCACATATAACATAATATAATATATAATATTCATTGTTTGCATCACTAAAGCACATTATAATCTGTAATAGTAATCAAGTATCAAGTATTTGTACAATGTTTCTCTAAAGCTAACTAAGTATTCTATTGATTGGTTTAATCTACTCCTCATTAGGGCCCTGAGGTCTGAGAGATAACGAGAAGGAGACACACGGTGATAAAACTTCACAACTGGCTAGAAGGAGTGAGACACTAACTCTCATCAGACACCTGAAGGGGTTCAGCATGTGTGTGTGTGTGTGTGTGTGTGTTATGTTTACAGTCAGATATCACAGTGAGGACCTGCAGACGGATCAGACGGACCACATTCCGCTCACCTTTCACCTTTATCGCCTCAGAGCTCTGATCTTGTCAAAGAAGGTGCTGTTAGCAGCTGATGAGGCCTCGGTGCAGGTTAGAGGCACCATGAAGCTGCATCTCTCATCGGGTTCAGACAGACATGTTGCAGCTCGGGTAGGTACGTTGCTCCAAAATGTGGAAGAAAGATGCAACTTTGTAGGCGTCATAGTGTGAGAAGGAGCTCTAGAGGAGCTCAGCAGCACTTTGTATCATCGTAACAATACTTATACTGTGTTAAAATCTGTATTATAAACATAATGCTTCATAACAATACTTATACTGTGTTAAAATCTGTATCATAAACATAATGCTTCATAACAATACTTAGAACACATTATAAAGCATTTATAATGTGTTTGTACATTTAGAGAAAATAATCTTGTTTTGTTTGTTGTCTTTATCTTTTTGTTTTGCTTGACAAAATAATATAATAACAGTTTATAATAACTAGCTTTGCTGTATGTATACATAATTCAATAAATATGCATCATTTTGAATTTACAATTCAGTTTTCATACTCTAGTTATTATCATTATTATTATGAAGATATATTTATAGTGTTTCCAACGAAAACCACGTATCTCCAAATTTGATGATTTTAGAAAATACAATTGATAAATTTACAAAATTACATTTGACTTCATAGGTTGAGATTTATTTTGCTAAATAAACATTTTAATCTTATGGGATTATCTGACAAATGAATTGGCACAAAACTGATAAAACACTTGTTTTTATTAACTCACAAGAAGTCTGTTTTTGGGGAGAAACGTAGA
Organism: Leptoclinus maculatus; assembly: GCA_032191485.1. NCBI lineage: Eukaryota > Metazoa > Chordata > Actinopteri > Perciformes > Stichaeidae > Leptoclinus > Leptoclinus maculatus. Next base: position 15,955 of record JAVDOI010000341.1, read on the forward strand.
AACTTCATTTCAACATGAAGACATTCAGCTCATCTTTCTTACTTTTCACAATTCTTCAACAATTTCTGAGACTTTTTGACTCATTCAGATGCAGGAAAGAAATGTTGCAAACATTTAAATGCACCTTGAACTGTAGTGACCGAGTTAGTTTCATATGGAGGAAACTTTCCAGCTGTTTCTTCCTCACTTCACCTTCGTCTTGAAAGCCAGCGTTTTACTGCAGCGTCAGCATTTCAGCAGCTTTCATTCCTTCACAAACCTCCTCGTCATAACTTCCATTTACAGTTTGTTTTATGCTTTTCTACGTTCCGTGACTCCCCTCATATTCACACCAGTTAATAAAAGATGAATAAGTGTCCGTAGTTACGCAGATGACACACACGTTTACGTAACCATTTCACCAGATTATGGTTTATTAATTAAAACTAATTCATAATTAGATGTGTCAGATTGCCAGAAATCTGTGAAGTCAAAGACTCAGACAATTATAAAATCAACAAACTATCACCTTAGAAGACATCACGGATTAAAGGACTTGTGTCTCAGCAGGACTCACCTGCATCTTCAGGAGACTCGATCACATCCCTCCAGTTCATGCTTCTGATGGCTTCTAAAGCTCTGCATGTTTTATTAGATTATGAACCATCAGACCTCTCAGGAGTTCTGCTTTCTGTCCCCAAAGTCAAAAACAAAAGTTGTAACAAACTCCCAGAAAACTGAAGAGCTGCAACTCTGACTTCTATTAAAAGAAGACTTTCATTAACTCATTTATTACTGACTGCAGCATCCTTGTATTTTATACCGGTCCTATTCTATTTCAGCTTGTTTTTATTTTCTATTTCTTTTATTTTGAAATGTCCTTTTATAACGTGTTACACTTTGCATGTTTCATGTGAAGCTCTTTGAAGCTCTTTGTTGCTGACGTGCTTCATAAATACACCTTTCATGCTTTCATTGGTGCTTCATGTTTTGCCTCTTGTGTTATTTCAGTTCCTGTTCTTTTGGACACTTTGCTGAATGAATCTTGGGAAATAGAAATCACAATAATATATCTTAAGTATTTCACCAAACGTGTATATGGAACACAGTTCGTCACGTCAGCATGATTCGAGTTGAACCTCTGGATGAAGCACGTTTCCCTCTCTACAGGTCAAACCGACCCCCCCCCCCCCCCTCATGGTTGCAGTTTTCTTTGATAGATTTACAGAATGAATGAAGACCCGACGTTCACAAACACGGACGATAACGGAGTCGGTTGGTGAACCTGCTGGACCAGATCCTGATGGACTTGACCCAAGAGAAATAAAACACTGATGCTGATCAATTCATACAAACTATACTCGTCTGTTTCACGACTCCACACAAGATACATGGATTTTAATCACATTTTTTATTTAGTACAGCAACAAGTTATTTGTGTATGAAAATAAATCTTAGTAAAAAAATCATTAATACAAAAATATGGCCCTCTGCATCCATTCAGCATTCATCATATTCATTCCACCAAAAGCAAACCGCCGGTCAGAGCACACAGAAGGTCTGATCATAGAGCATTGTAACACATCTCAGAGCTCATCTGGGAGTCCCTCCTGAAATAGTTCTCCTCCACGGGACAGGCGTACGGATAGTCTGTGGGGGGGTAGTAAGGTGCATACTCGGGGGCCGAGAAGCTCTCCTGCTGGACCGGCCAGCAGCGGGGCGAGCAGAGGCAGTCCTGCAGGCTGCAGTGCTGGTAGTGGAAGTGCTCGGAGGGGAGGCCGCGGTAGCCGGACTCCATCCTGGTGGGGGAGTCGTAGCAGGAGGAGGAGGAGGAGGAGAACGAGTCCTGCGGCGAGTAGCTGCTGTGATCCGTGGGGTTAAAGAGCTTCAGAGGCTCCGGTGAGGAGCAGGGAGCCTGGAGGAGAAGACCACCGTTAGTGGGTGGAGATGTTTGAAATGTGTCATGTGATGGACGTCAACATGACACCAGCTCCACAGGGAGCTGTGAGCTGCTTTTGTTTTAGTTGTTTAGTGTGAATTATTGATTTATTGTGCTGCTGAAATAATAATGTTCCTCTAGAGGCGTGTATACTTATTTAATGCATTTTATTACATTGTTTTGTTACAGCAAAGCTTCTTATTATAAACTACTGTTTGTGTCTGATTACAAATGAAACAACATGAGTTGCAGGTTAAAGGCGACACAGGGCTCTGAGGAGAACCTCCACTGAACACCTTATGTATTACTGAAACACTCTCCTCGGATACATCTCAGTACAAAACTAATAATGGAATAATTATAGAGGCGACGCATGCGCAAATATATATCCGAAGAGACCTGTACATAAGGTTATCGATCTATTCTCTGCATGCACAACGAACGAGCTCGTTTTGAATGTAGTTCGGTGTCAGTGAGACCTACCGTCCCGTAGTAGTCCGCATCAGAGGAGAGTCCGTGGCAGCAGGGCAGCGGGAAGCCGGGAGGCGGGGGCAGGCACGCGCTGTACCCGCTGCCGGTGGTGGTGGTGTTGTTGTTATTGTTGTTGTTGTTGTTGTTGCCAGCGTAGCCGTTGCTGGGCAACATCATGTCCCCGAACTGCTGCTGGATGTCGTTGAAGGAGCTCCCCAACATCTGGGTGATGCACGAGCCGTCCAGCTGGAAGGTTCGGGCTCCACAGCTGCTCGCGTCCGCCGGTGGAACAACTGGAGGAGGGGCCACGAAGCGACCTGCCGGGATTAAATGCACAAATTACAATAAATATATCCAAAAAGTGTAGAAAAGAAGGGGGGGGTTGCGACACAGGCACGCGGGTGAAGCATTACAAGTCTATACTGTGAATGAAGAAACATCGGCTGCACTAGTGGAGATAGATCCGATCAGGTTACGATGCTTCTCGGCCTGAAATACATCCACAGAGAGAACACGGGGGAGAAAGGGGAGAGCGCACTGAGAGCAGCTGGTCTCTGTGTGGACCACAGGGAGACATTTAAAGAGCCTATAAGTTCACAGTGATGTCATGAAGACATTTGAATGTGTCGGTTTATAAGAGACCTGAGCTGTAGGAAGCGTTCAATGGTTGACACTAGAATTACATTCCAGTAGACTTGTCTGAGTAGCAGGTCATGACTCTGAGGGGGGGGGGGGCTGTCTATCACCGAGGAGAGCTGGAGGCGAGGACTTGTACTTTTTCTTCTTTACATTGTATCCACATGGACTCTGCTTCAGCTGTTGCTGAGGATTATTTTCCAACAGTTTACTAAACAACAGGATTCATAGATTCATAGTTTCATAGATTCATAGTTTCATAGTTTCATAGTTTCATAGTTTCATAGATTCATAGATTCATAGATTCATAGTTTCATAGATTCATAGATTCATAGATTCATAGTTTCATAGTTTCATAGATTCATAGTTTCATAGTTTCATAGATTCATAGATTCATAGTTTCATAGTTTCATAGATTCATAGATTCATAGTTTCATAGATTCATAGTTTCATAGTTTCATAGTTTCATAGATTCATAGATTCATAGATTCATAGATTCATAGATTCATAGTTTCATAGTTTCATAGATTCATAGATTCATAGTTTCATAGTTTCATAGATTCATAGATTCATAGTTTCATAGATTCATAGTTTCATAGATTCATAGATTCATAGATTCATAGTTTCATAGATTCATAGTTTCATAGATTCATAGTTTCATAGTTTCATAGATTCATAGATTCATAGTTTCATAGATTCATAGTTTCATAGATTCATAGATTCATAGTTTCATAGATTCATAGTTTCATAGATTCATAGATTCATAGTTTCATAGATTCATAGTTTCATAGATTCATAGATTCATAGATTCATAGATTCATAGATTCATAGATTCATAGATTCATAGTTTCATAGATTCATAGTTTCATAGATTCATAGTTTCATAGTTTCATAGTTTCATAGATTCATAGATTCATAGTTGTGGTTATGACTGGATGTTTCAATGTGTTATTCTTTGACTCATCAGGTAGATGTGCTGTTGTTGGTGTTTGATTCTTACCTGGACCAGTGGACACGCAAAGATCCTGAAGCTCCGAGCGAGCCTGAGATATCTGTTCACCAGGAAGAAGAGGAAGAGGGAGGAAGAGGAGGAAACACAAGATTATTAATATTTCTTCAGAACAGGAGACATATTGTTCCTTGTGTGTGTGTGTGTGTGTGTGTGTGTGTGTGTGTGTGTGTGTGTGTGTGTGTGTGTGTGTGTGTGTGTGTGTGTGTGTGTGTGTGTGTGTGTGTGTGTGTGTGTTTCCACTGAGAGCTGATAATCATTTACAGTTTTTTTCACTTCTCCTGAAAAGGCAGTTAGTGTGTATAGGGAGGGGGGGGGGGGGGGGGGGTGGTTACCGTTTTAGGGTTTCTGCTGTTGTCCTCGCGGGCTCTGAGCCTCTGCAGCAGGTCTTTGACTGTGGTCCTCACCCGGACGCCCTGGTACACCCTCGGCTTGTCTGCGGGAGGAGGACAGCATGTCTCTCATGTTTACTAAACACTCACCGTTTGGAGACAATAGCAGCCACTGACTCCTCTCCCCCCCCCCCCCCCTCCCTCACTTTAAACCCACATTCACTTTATTTCCTTCACTCAAATCCCCCCAAAGAATAAAATGTGAAACATGTATTTCGTCTCCCTAATAAAACGCAATCTCTCAATGAACTCATTGAGTGAACTTGTCTCTAATAAACTATTGAATGTAATGTTGTGTGCTGTACAAAGTTGGTAACTTTATATTAAACGTTATATTAAATCATTTACTATAGTTTAACTGTGTTCAGCGCGTAAATGTCAAAGTTGTGTCCGGATCCGCGGCGCGTAAAAAGTGCGTTATATCAGCGGCCATGGCTCCGGTGTGCCGAGTCCACTGCCCCCCGAGGAGCTTCCCTCTTTACGGCACCACAAGGCTCAGCGCTTACTGCGCCGTCAGCAGCCCGTTCTGCGCTCCGCAGCCCCCCCAACACGCCCAGACCAGGAACAAAGGACTGCGGCACGAAACGCGCTACCGTAAGTATATTTATTGATTCATGATCATGTTCGGAAAGATTCACGTTGAAACGGCGAACCCGGATCGATCTAGAAGGGTCGGAGTACGCGTCGGATCGTCCGGTAAAGTTGGATAAAGGCGCTGCGTAAAGCGCACGAACAAAGAGCCGAAACGAGTCCGTGAACCGATCGGTGACGAAACGTTTGAGCTGTTTTAAGTTGTTGATCTGAGCTTCAGCTGCACAAGAATCGACACCAAAGTAAAGTATCGAGTAAAAGCGGCGCTGCGGCTGATCCACCAAAAACACTTTTAAGTTTTATGCATTTCGGCTCCACGTTACCGGCGTCCGGTCGCCTCCTGAAAGCAGAGCTCGTGCTTCAGTTTGATCGGATTGTTGGTGAAACTGACGGGACATTTGTGTTTACAATTCAAACTCAAGCTCTTCTCCAATTTTGCTTTATTCAAATCAGCCCTTTATTCAAAGCCCCCGTCTGTGTGTCGCATTCTGCGGAGGAATAATTGTCCGTATTATTCCTGCTGCTGAATCTGAATGAATGAACCCACAGAGAACGCCTCGCTTAGGTTGCACGTAATTTAGGCCTAAAGGCGTACATTTAAAAAGCACATCAGGAGTGGCGAGTCGTTTTTGGAAGAAGAAAAAAAAACGAGGCTGCGAAACATCATCTGATAAATATTCATACGGCTAAATGCTTCTTCATGATTTGTCTTAAATGTGGCAAATAGAGGGACAAAAGTACACGGCAGAGACGTCCCACTCCAACGCGCTAACGTCCTGTTTACGCACGAGCAGCACGAGCAGAGAGACAGAACCTTCACTTATTCATCTTTTAATAAAAACGCTCTTCTGGTGTCATAATGTGTAAAAATCGAACATATTATCAAATCATAAAAGTCGGTAAATGTGTTTAGGACAGTTTGATTGGAACACAAAGACTCCACAGGAGGAGTTAAAGTAGAACGAGTGATCACTTAAAGGTTCATTTAACACTTATTCAGCTCTTATTTTATTTAGAATGTGTGATTAAAATCAACATATATAAACATATATAGGAGATTAATGAATAAAAAGAGGTCGACTCTGTTTTGCTTATTAATGTAGCCACTAAACATTCCCCTCTTTGTCTCTCCTGCTCCTTCTCTTTTCTTCTTCTTTCTCTTTTTCTGTCTTAACAGGACAAAATGCCACAAAAGGGAAGAAAATGATTTCCAGGTGAAGAAACCCGCGTGGAAAGAAACTCACCAGACATGATGGCTGAGGTGGAGAGAGGTTCCCTCCAGTAGAAGACCTGTGGGACTCCACAACGTCCTTTTTTCCTGCCTCAGCTAAATGGCCAAGAACGAAATTTGTGCAAAAGTCTCCAAAAATCTCAACACAAATGTCCCACAGCAGAGCCAGAGCATACAACAATATAGTAATATAGCTGGGGACATATTAGTTTGAGATTTTCTCCCTCCATGCCTACTATTTAAAACCCCTAGAACTCAATGATTTGACAATGATTTGATTGCGCGTTACTTTCAATTTGAATATTCAGAGGCAACCGAGTTTTATGGATTTTTCGTTAAAATGCAGCCCGCATGGTCATCGAATGATCCCCACTTTAATGTAATATATATCTACTTTACACTTTGACCATTAAGAAAGCACACTTTTATTAATTTTATCCTCCTTTTGCAATATCAGAGCCACACACCCCCCTCATTAAGCTCCACAGGACCTGGTGCTCCGTGTGCGCCACTTTAAACACGCACCGCACTTTTTGCGTCTCCGATCACGCATTTGCGGCGGTAAAATGTGCCGCTGAAGGCATCTGCAAACATATCTTTAAGCTTTAATTCAGAGAAAAACAGAGAAAAGTGGCAGAGAAGTGGGCGTGGCAAAGGGCAGTAGCCATCTTTGGCATCCAGGCCTCGAGCTCTGAGCTCAGTCACCTGCTGCTGCTCACATCTCTGAACTATTCATATTAAATATGAATATTTAAAGAACATTTAATGCACAATAACTTGTTTTAATCCACAGTGTTTATATTTACAATAGATATTCTAAACTCACTTCCGTCCAAGTTTACTGCAGCTGATTGAAGATTCTTATTATTAATATCATAATGTCATAATATCATAATGTCATTCATTTTAAATTAATTCAGAGAAAGTTGAATCGAGAAGTTTAGAAGCTTTTTGTTCTGAGCATCAACATGTGAAGAACGATGCTGTGGACTTTTATTTTAAATTTAATTCAGAATGTAGAGCCTATAAGTAACTTATTAGAAATAATAATAATACATGATCATTATTATTAGTAGTATTATCTATTTTTATATGATTGTAGTCCATGTATGACTCATATCATTACAACTAGAACTACATGATGACTACTATTATTATAATAATTATGATTTTTAGTAGTAGTTTTAACCTATTATAAGTATTATTATAGGCCTATTTATTATCATGACTATAATAATAATAATCATAAAATAATAATAATATGAATTATTATTATTAGTAGTATCATATTATTATTGTTTTAGGCCTAGTAGATATCATAACTATAATTATTAATATTACTATAACTACATGATGACTAGTATTACTATTATTGGTAGTATAATTACCAGTAGTGTTGGTAGTAGTAGTCACAGTAGTAGTAGTAGAAGTAGAAGTAGTAGTAGTAGTAGTAGTAGTAGTATAGTATAGTAGCAGTAGTAGTAGTAGTAGTAGTAGTAGTAGTAGTAGTAGTAGTAGTAGTAGTAGTAGTGGCAGTAGTAGTAGTAGTAGTAGTAGTAGTAGTAGTAGTAGTAGTAGTGGCAGTAGTAGTAGTAGTAGTGGCAGTAGTAGTAGTAGTAGTAGTAGTAGTAGTAGTAGTAGTAGTAGTGGCAGTAGTAGTAGTAGTAGTAGTGGCAGTAGTAGCAGTAGTAGTGGCAGTAGTAGCAGTAGTAGTGGCAGTAGTAGTAGTAGTAGTAGTGGCAGTAGTAGCAGTAGTAGTGGCAGTAGTAGCAGTAGTAGTAGTGGCAGTAGTAGTAGTAGTAGTAGTGGCAGTAGTAGTAGTAGTAGTAGTGGCAGTAGTAGCAGTAGTAGTGGCAGTAGTAGTAGTAGTAGTGGCAGTAGTAGTGGCAGTAGTAGCGGTACTATAGTAGCAGTAGTATATTATAGTAGCAGTAGCAGTAGTAGTAGATGTAGTAGTAGTAGTAGCAGTATTAGTAGTATTGTAGCAGTAGTAGATGTAGTAGTAGTAGTAGTAGTATAGTAGCAGTAGTAGATGTAGTAGTAGTAGTATAGTAGCAGTAGTAGATGTAGTAGTATTAGTAGCAGTAGTAGTAGTATAGTAGCAGTAGTAGTAGTAGTGGCAGTAGTAGCGGTACTATAGTAGATGTAGTAGTATAGTAGCAGTAGTAGTAGTAGTAGTGGCAGTATTAGTAGTATTTCCACTGTTTAAATAAAATGTTGGAATTTGATCAATGTCACATGTTTGTGTTTCATATTTGCCTTTTTGGTGATTTAAACACTTTTCATGAAGTTCCCTCTTCCTCTGTCCTTTGTCCTCCCTCCTCTCTCCTCCCTCCTCTCTCCTCTGTCCTCCCTCCTCTCTCCTCCCTCCTGCCTCCTCCCTCCTCTCTCCTCTGTACTCTCTCCTCTGTCCTCCCTCCTCTCTCCTCTGTCCTCCCTCCTCTCTCCTCTGTCCTCTCTCCTCTGTCCTCCCTCCTCTCTCCTCCCTCCTCCCTCCTCCCTCCTCTGTCCTCCCTCCTCTCTCCTCTGTCCTCCCTCCTCCCTCCTCTGTCCTCCCTCCTCTCTCCTCTGTCCTCCCTCCTCTCTCCTCTGTCCTCCGTCCTCTCTCCTCTGTCCTCCCTCCTCTCTCCTCTGTCCTCCCTCCTCTCTCCTCTGTCCTCCCTCCTCCCTCCTCCCTCCTCTGTCCTCCCTCCTCTCTCCTCTGTCCTCCCTCCTCTCTCCTCTGTCCTCCGTCCTCTCTCCTCTGTCCTCCCTCCTCTCTCCTCTGTCCTCCCTCCTCTCTCCTCTGTCCTCCCTCCTCCCTCCTCCCTCCTCTGTCCTCCCTCCTCTCTCCTCCCTCCTCCCTCCTCCCTCCTCTGTCCTCCCTCCTCTCTCCTCTGTCCTCCCTCCTCTCTCCTCTGTCCTCCGTCCTCTCTCCTCTGTCCTCCCTCCTCTCTCCTCTGTCCTCCCTCCTCTCTCCTCTGTCCTCCCTCCTCCCTCCTCCCTCCTCTGTCCTCCCTCCTCTCTCCTCCCTCCTCCCTCCTCTCTCCTCTGTCCTCCCTCCTCTCTCCTCTGTCCTCTCTCCTCTGTCCTCCCTCCTCTCTCCTCCCTCCTCCCTCCTCCCTCCTCTGTCCTCCCTCCTCTCTCCTCTGTCCTCCCTCCTCCCTCCTCTGTCCTCCCTCCTCTCTCCTCCCTCCTCTCTCCTCTGTCCTCCGTCCTCTCTCCTCTGTCCTCCCTCCTCTCTCCTCTGTCCTCCCTCCTCTCTCCTCTGTCCTCCCTCCTCCCTCCTCCCTCCTCTGTCCTCCCTCCTCTCTCCTCCCTCCTCCCTCCTCCCTCCTCCCTCCTCCCTCCTCCCTCCTCTGTCCTCCCTCCTCTCTCCTCTGTCCTCCCTCCTCCCTCCTCCCTCCTCTGTCCTCCCTCCTCTCTCCTCCCTCCTCCCTCCTCCCTCCTCTCTCCTCCCTCCTCCCTCCTCCCTCCTCTGTCCTCCCTCCTCTCTCCTCTGTCCTCCCTCTCGTTGCAGAGCAGTGGCTCCTCTCGTTCTTCTTCAGCGGTGATGTTTTGTCGCCACCTCGTGGTCAGAAGTCAGAACTTCTTCCTCAGCGCTGATGATTCATCCAGTTTATGTTTAACAACTTCTGACCAATATTAAAGACTTTCATTCCTGATCAACAATGAAACACATTTCAAACACACTTTGGGAATATATATATATATATATATATATATATATATATATATATATATATATATATATATATATATATATATATATATATATATATACATATACATATATATACAGTGTGAAGCCTGTTGTATTTGCCCTTATTCTAAAAAATCAACACATAATTCCTCCAAAAATAGAAGTTAAATTTTCCTTGAAAACTTATTAAAAATAGACGTTGTTACTGTTTAGACAATATTGATCATATTTTCTTCTCAGACAAGACTTTTGGATAAAACATATTTAATATTTAGAAACAGTAACGATCAAATGGTTTATAACACACGGTAGTGTATATATATATATATAGATATGACGACTGTTAAACTATTACATTATTATAACGTATATTATTATATATAATCACGTGCTTTTATAACGCTGAACACATTTATTTTGATATTAAAACGTATTAACCTCTAATAACAGATGAGTAAATGACTGCAACTATGGAGCCTCACTTCACTATATTTATCTGAATCAAACATTTTATTTGAGAAGAAGAGTTTTCTGTCTGAAGTTACAAAATGTGTGAACGAATGTTTGTATATTTTGATAAGATGAAGCATTAAAAATGTTTTGATTTATGTCTTTTGTCTTTTTTTTGGACGCTAAAGACCTTTTATGGCAGATTTACTCGACGCAAACATTATTAAACACTGAAAAATGTCCGTTTATCAATTATAAGCTACAGTTTACTGAGTAATGATGTGTTAAAAGCTTTTATTAGTAGTTCATAAGGTGGTTTTAAATCATATGAGGGAGGGTTAACAAGTGTTACCAGCAGAGAGCAGAATTGTTTCATCTTAGTTCTATCTGACCTTAAACAGGATGTTATTTAACGGCATGTATTCTATAAAAGTGGACACTGATCCTGGAGCTGTTCATGGTCACGCTTGTGTCTTGTGTTGTAGGTTTCTGTAGTCAAACAGGAAGTCATCATCACTGGTTCCCTCCACAAACAGCCAATAGGATTGTTCCATTTGATCTGAGATTATTACAGAAAATAAACAAACGTTTATGATTCTTCCAGGTTTAGGTCATCAAGATAATCTTCACTCATGAACAAGGAGGTGGGACAAGGAGTCAGGACAAGGAGACAGGGCGAGGAGTTAGGACATGGACACAGGACGAGGAGACGGGACGAGGAGACAAGACGAGGAGACGGGACGAGGAGACGGGACGAGGAGACGGGACGAGGAGACGGGACGAGGAGTCAGGACGAGGAGTTTGATTAGATTGATTAGATGTCAGACACTTTGACTTCCAGACGAGCGAACAGGAAGTGTAAAAAAGCTGACTCATGTTTTGGTTTTAGGGCTCATTCCTGCAAAACTCTATGTGACTTCACACATGCTCAGTGTGACTGTTTCAAATAGAAATCATTTGTTTATAATCTTCAATTAAAAATATTTTCAATAACTGCAGAATTGTTCATTCTCACAAAGAAGACGACTACCATTCAATTCAATTTAATTATACAGCTCAATATCACACATTTGCCTCAGAGATTTGCCTAAATATAGTCCACCGCAATGTTGTCTCCCTCTATAGACTAACGTGAAGTCACGCGACCGTGGTGGAGTTCCTCTATAGACTAACGTGAAGTCACGCGACCGTGGTGGAGTTCCTCTATAGACTAACGTGAAGTCGCGTGACCGTGGTGGAGTTCCTTTATAGACTAACGTGAAGTCGCGTGACCGTGGTGGAGTTCCTCTATAGACTAACGTGAAGTCACGTGACCGTGGTGGAGTTCCTTTATAGACTAACCTGAAGTAGCGTGACCGTGGTGGAGTTCCTTTATAGACTAACGTGAGGTCACGTGACCGTGGTGGAGTTCCTTTATAGACTAACGTGAAGTCACGTGACCGTGGTGGAGTTCCTTTATAGACTAACGTGAAGTCGCGTGACCGTGGTGGAGTTCCTTTATAGACTAACGTGAAGTCACGTGACCGTGGTGGAGTTCCTTTATAGACTAACGTGAAGTCGCGTGACCGTGGCGGAGTTCCTTTATAGACTAACGTGAAGTCAAGTGACCGTGGCGGAGTTCCTTTATAGACTAACGTGAAGTCAAGTGACCGTGGTGGAGTTCCTTTATAGACTAACGTGAAGTCGCGTGACCGTGGCGGAGTTCCTTTATAGACTAACGTGAGGTCGCGTGACCGTGGTGGAGTTCCTTTATAGACTAACGTGAAGTCACGTGACCGTGGTGGAGTTCCTTTACAGACTAACGTGAAGTCGCGTGACCGTGGCGGAGTTCCTTTATAGACTAACGTGAGGTCGCGTGACCGTGGTGGAGTTCCTTTATAGACTAACGTGAAGTCGCGTGACCGTGGTGGAGTTCCTCTATAGACTAACGTGAAGTCGCGTGACCGTGGTGGAGTTCCTTTACAGACTAACGTGAAGTCGCGTGACCGTCGTGGAGTTCCTTTACAGACTAACGTGAAGTCGCGTGACCGTGGTGGAGTTCCTTTATAGACTAACGTGAAGTCGCGTGACCGTGGTGGAGTTCCTTTATAGACTAACGTGAAGTCACGTGACCGTGGCGGAGTTCCTTTATAGACTAACGTGAGGTCACGTGACCGTCGTGGAGTTCCTTTATAGAGTAACGTGAAGTCGCGTGACCGTGGTGGAGTTCCTTCATAGACTAACGTGAGGTCACGTGACCGTGGCGGAGTTCCTTTATAGACTAACGTGAAGTCACGTGACCGTCGTGGAGTTCCTTTACAGACTAACGTGAAGTCGCGTGACCGTGGCGGAGTTCCTTTATAGACTAACGTGAGGTCACGTGACCGTGGTGGAGTTCCTTTATAGACTAACGTGAGGTCACGTGACCGTGGTGGAGTTCCTTTATAGACTAACGTGAAGTCACGTGACCGTGGTGGAGTTTCTTTCTTTCTTTTACTCATAAAAGTGGAGTTCATTAGTGAAGATTATCTTGATGAACTAAATCTGGAAGAATCATAAATGTTTGTTTGACACAGAGATTATTTTCTGTTTATTTTTGTCTAATAATAATTTTACTGAATATCAGCCTCACAACCATTTTGAAATCTTGTACGTTTATTTTCACGTAAACACAAATATGTGGATATAACTACTGTACATATTTCACTAAATCATAATTTATATTTTTTTCAAATTAGTTTAACCTGAAAAACCCTGAAACTGCAGAAGTTTAAGTTTCCTCATATGATACAGCATGAAAGAGACGCCCCTAAACTATTTTACCAACTTAAAAACAATAAAAATGTTTTTTTTGTTTTTAACTTTTAAGGCTTATGGTTTGTTATTTTACACATGTTTTTTTTGTAACAAAGAAGAAGGAATCTCCCATCAGATCACACAGAACTCTCTCTATCAAAAACTCTTCATAAATGCATTAAATTGTCCGATCAACCAAACAAGAGTTTTCCGTTCTGCAGAGTTCTTGTTGAGTTCATTGTTTAATAGTCTGTGAAAACCTCCCCTGGAGTCAGTAGGCCCTCCTGATCTCGTAGGGAGACCAGGAGCTCACCCCGTCCTCTTTGGCCCAGGAGGGGTGAGCCTCGCTGCCGGGGGGGAGGCCAGCGTGGCCGTCGGCTGCCTCCTCCGTCACCATCTTGGTCACCAGGTCGCTGATGGGGGTGCTCATGTAGGACGGGCAGGCGAAGGAGGCGGAGGGGACCGGGTAGGAGCCGCTGGTGGTCAAAGGGTGGTAGTGGGCTTCCTCCAGGGGGTGCAGGGTGTAGGGCTGGCTCCCGGGAACCATGGAGGAGCCCCGGCCCGGGGAACGGTACTGGGAGGGGCTCCCCGGGGGTTCTGGGCTGGGCATGGAGGGAGGGACGCTGACGGAGGCCAGGCCGTCCGGACACAGAGCCTCCACCTGGGACACCGGCTCCGGAACCGACTGCTCCCACGAGTCTCTCTGAGGCAGGAAGAGAAAACAGGAGACAAACCAGTCAGTCCTCTGGGAAGCATCCATCATCAGATACTGCTCATATGCTTTTGTAATGGCATGATGACAATTATATTTGAACTTGTATCCTCATACAACAGTTCGTATATCTTACAAAAAGTTACTCCTCATGTTTTATGCATTTTCCTACGAAAGTCAACACCTGTTAGTTTCCGTTTTTTTACATGCATACAGTCTAATCTTCTGTCTTCACAGCAAACAACTTTGTTACGTTTAGGTAATAAAACTACTTAGTTAGGTTCAGGAAAAGATCGTAGTTCGTGTTAAAATAACTACAGAAGTGCCGTAAAAAAAGTACGCAATTTACGTGACAAATAAATCTATCACTCTTCCTCCTGATTTAATAAATGAACATCGTGCTTAAGAAGAACCAGACGGCAACCTCCGGTTCTGAAAAGTGAAGCCGATGCTGAAGTGTCTTAAAGCTGCATTCTCTCTAATGTCCATCAGGGGGCGACTCCTCTCTGGACTGAGGAGGAGTGACGTAGAGACGCCATATACGTCTCTGGTAGAGACCTGTCAATCACTGTGTAGCCCCGCCCCTAAAGCATCCCCTGCTTTATGGTCTGTTTGACTCTAAATGGACCATAATGTACTAAATGAACATCATGCTGTATTGAAGAAGACTTGAAACTAGAGATTGAGACCATAAACTCATGTTTACAATGTTTACTGAGGTAATAAATCAAGAGAGAAGTAGAGTCATTTTCTCATAGACTTCTATACAACCAGAGGAGTCGCCCCCTGGTGGACACTAGAGAGAATGCAGCTTTAAGACATGAAGCTTTGACTTCACTTTTCATGCATTAGGTTTAAAGGACTTCTGGATTCATGGTCATGATGAACCTCCACACAGAGGGACTCCATCTTACCAGAAATAAATGCGAGGACTCTCCCCCGTAGGGCGGCAGCAGGGACGAGAGGGCCGACGACGGCAGGAAGGATCCTCCGGAGCTGGAGAAGGCGGCGCTGCGGTAATCGCCGAAGGTCTCTGGGTAGTAGCTGTCAATGAAGGAGGAGTAGCTGGTCATGGAGGACGGCTCGCAGCCCAGAGGTTTACCGCCCAGCGAGGGCGAGTAGACGTCGGGGGAGAACTGCTTGGTGGACGAGCAGTAGTCTGAGTCCGAGATGAAGGGACGCCTCATGCCGTAGTAGCTGGGCAGCATGTGAGACCCTGCAGAGGACATGAAGACATGAACGATCAGTATTAATAACTTCATTTATACACGACAAAGTGCTTTGATAGACAAAACAAAGAAAAGCAATAAAACAACAGAAAACAGACTACGATCAAAAACACTCATAAAACAGTGTAATAGATGAAACAATCAACACAAAAAACTGTAGTTTATTATAATAATAAATATGATATAATAATAAATAAATAAATATAATTATTTTATGTATATAGCACCTTAAAAACACAAGACAAGCTAAGGTACAATAGACTATGAAACAATAGACAAACTTTATGTTTGAGGCTCACCTGACATCTGGACAAACGAAGGTGGAGTGGGCGATCCTCCCTGTGACACAGAAACGAGACGTTAAACTGGACGGCTTGTGAAATGGAGTGACATAAATATTAGAAGAAGAAGAAGAAGAAGAAGAAGGGAGTGAAACAGACACACAGGTCAACAATATTTTTTCATTCCATCAAAAAGACATATTTCAGCTGTCTTGTCATTTCATCCTGACATTTGTTTTTTATTTGCACGATATCAGGTGGAAGGACAGAGCTAAAATCCCAACATCCTGTCACGACAACGTCAATCTGTGCAAACAAGGATCTGCAGCATTAAGAGTCTGTTAAAGGAGGCAGTGTGGAGGATCTCTGAGGACATCTAGTGGTGAAGTTGCAGACTGCACCCAAACTGAACACTCCTCGTTCGGAGGTCATCCATCCCATAATAACAAAGGAGGTCACAGTTTAAACCCGAGGCTCACCCTGTCGCCCGTTCACAAGCGTTGTCAGAGAACTACGGTGGCCTTCAGGTAACATAAGATGTGAAAGTCTCTGTCCAGTGTTTGGTTTGTCCCTTCTGAGCTTCTGTAGAACATGACGGAGCAACCTGGTGGACTCCATGAAGAAGACCTGCTCCCAACGTAGATATGAAGGACTCACTCGAGGCTAACGAAGACCAAACAATTCCTATCCTCTGTCTTCACGTCTACAGAGTGGATATCGTCCTCTACGTTTCGACGGAGATATTTCGTAAAACAAAGGACAGAATTTTATTTTAAAACGTGGAATAAAAGCACCGGTTCATTACAGGTACTAGGACTCCTTTAATATCAAATTGTGTTTGAACGTTCATGCTGATGATGGTTCCTGCTCTCATATTTGTGGAAGGTCTGGCAGCACAACATGAGTCTCTACGCTCAGCATTGATGGTTTCTTTTTACAACTCATTACTTCATTACTTCTAGTCTATCTGTCTGTGCTGCATCTCCTCTTATCTAAAATATACTGGATATACAACGATCGAATCATCATCTTGTGCATCCGTCTGTTTCTATTTTAAAGGCAGAGTGGTGCCGAGACAAGGCTCTCTTGTTTGCATACTGCTAACATGAAAGAGTTGATATTAAGCCTGCGTTGGCCGGGTGGCAAGCAAATTCTGAGGGTTGAATTTGAATGAGATTTGCAAGCGTCAAGACTTCCTCATGTGGCCCAGGTACGGCTCAGTGCATCTCTGAAGGCTGCGTATGGAAAGCAGCTCGCTCCGGCTCAGACAGTCAGGCAATGTGTGTGTGTGTGTGTGTGTGTGTGTGTGTGTGTGTGTGTGGACGAGGACGAGGAGGGTGATGATGATGATGGACCTATTCACATTATTTCACAGAAAAGTTCTTCCTTCTTACGCAAAACACTCTGCACGCATGCACTTATCTTTGGTGAGAATGTTCCCGTATTATTAACAGTTTCATGTTCTCTCTTTATACACTTTATATGTCTCATGTTCTGGTGTTTGAACGTTAAGGACTTTATGTTTTAAAGAGTCCTGTTTTAGTTTCTTTATTATTATTTCTCATGTCGTCACTGCTCTTGAAGCATCACCATTATTAAAGCTCAGTTGCATCTGTACTTGTGAGTTCTTTGTTATCTGTGAACAGTTTGACCCACAGACACAAAGTCTCTTCAAAATAAAGCTGAGCGTTCTGCATCACACGGCATCATTTATGTAACTGCAGCATGTTTGGACTCAGAGGAGCAGACCAAGTGAAAGGAGGTGAGATCTTTATGTTCTCTCCGTGTTCCAACACGAGGTTCCATCTCTGCGGTCACAGTTTGCTCTTCGCTCTCAAAGGCCTTTTATTCCCTGAGATAAAAGGACGTGGACGGCATCAGTTACTGTGTCTGTGTGAGCATCAGCAGTCATTTATAAACATGGTACACCTCACAATGTGCTGAGGTTCAGAGAGATACAACTACTCTATATAGAGTTAACTGTAAGAGCAGCAGGTGATACCTTTACATCATAGAAAACAGTTCAATGACCTTGAAATGAGACAAACTATTACACACTGAACAACGTATCCTACGGAAAGTTACTCCTCATTTTCATGTTTTCCTACGAAAGGCTTTACGCGAACACAGTCTTGTCAAAATAAAGTTCCGTCTTCACAGGAAACAACTCAGTTAGGTTTAGAAAAAGATCGTCGATTGGGACAAAATGACTATGTCAGCGTGTCAGTGAAGTACGCTAAGATACTCAAAGATGACTGGAGCATCAAAACCACCGAGTCTGTGTTTCATTGTTTATCAATTCAACTTTATATTCATAATTCTGGTTTCGCTTTAATCCCGGATTCTTTAATTTGTTCTACAAATGTTGCTTTATTGTGAAAATACCTTAAAGGGCCAGTGCATCGGACCTATAAGCATACATGTAACGTACTATTCATAACTATGTTTTCATTATAATCACCTGAAACTCAGACTCGTTGTGTTTTCATTCATTCAGAATGAGTTTGTATCTACAAAGGGAACAGGTCGTCTTCATGGAGCCACCGTGTTCTACAGAAGCCCAGAAGGGACAAACTAGACTTAACTGAAGGCTACCGTACTTCTCCAACAACATACATTTAAATATTGAAATACACACTTGAAGCTTTAATAACACACTTGTTTGAACGTACTCTTTGTTTGTTTGTTTGTTTATCTTATTTTATTGTCAATTTACATATTTTCTTTTTTTAAATTGTGTCTTTTCCTATTGCACTATATTTGTAAGATTTGTATTTTGTAAGTTCTATCTGTAAGAGAAGATGAACTGTTACACTGACTTCTGCAACATCGTCATCACAACAGTTAGAGGTTCTTTAGTCCACTTTGGACAATGTCTTCTGCTCGTAAACCAATCATTTCTGGTTTCATTAAATCATATAAAACATCGTAGAAATGTACCGCAGACCGGCTCGTAAACAAACAACGCAAGATTTAAAAGATGCGATTTACATTATTCCAGTTGTTCTAAATGTCACATGAAAAGACCAAAACCAATAGTGAGTCAGCCTGTTTATCAAGACTCTGACTTCTACTGGCCCTCAGAGACCGGTCCCTACCAAGACCGGCCCTCAGAGACCGGTCCCTACCGAGACCGGCCCTCAGAGACCGGTCCATACCGAGACCGGCCCTCAGAGACCGGTCCCTGCCGAGACCGGCCCTCAGAGACCGGTCCCTACCGAGACTGGCCCTCAGAGACCGGTCCCTACCGAGACTGGCCCTCAGAGACCGGTCCCTACCGAGACTGGCCCTCAGAGTCCGGTCCCTACCTAGACTGGCCCTCAGAGGCCGGTCCCTACCGAGACTGACCCTCAGAGACCGGTCCCTACTGAGAGACCAAATCATTTAAAACAGAGAGAAACGTTCCTGGACTTGTAGTAAATAGAGCGTCTGTTGGGGACTGTTTTCCTCTGTGGGTTTAGTGAGTAATCGCTGAATGTGGGTTTAGATAAACTACAGTGTGTCTTCATGGAAATGAAGGAACACTGATGTGTGTGTAGTCATGGGGACGTCACCTCATTGGTTTGTGGACTGATGTTTTGAAGCCTCCAGTTCAGCAATTACACCGTTGCCATGTTGTTGTTTTGTTCGCAACCAGTGATCATATCTGAACTGAGGAGGAGTGACGTAGAGACGACGTATGTCAATCACTGTGTAGCCCCGCCCCTAAAGCATCCCCTGCTTTATGGTCTGTTTGACTCTAAATGGACCATAATGTACTAAATGAACATCATGCTGTATTGAAGAAGACTTGAAACTAGAGATTGAGACCATAAACTCATGTTTACAATGTTTACTGAGGTAATAAATCAAGAGAGAAGTAGAGTCATTTTCTCATAGACTTCTATAGAACCAGAGGAGTCGCCCCCTGGTGGACACTAGAGAGAATGCAGCTTTAACACATGAAGCTTTGGATTCACTCTTCAGAACCAGAGGTTACAAATTCTCTCGTTCTGCTTCTCGCTACGAGTTTTGGGGTCAAAGTTGAAGCCGTTTTGGTGATTTTTACAGAAGCAATTTCTGCACTTTTAGCTTTTGGAAATCAATGGATGTCTATGGCACAGAGGACACTTGTCCGTAGGATCGATTCATCATTAATTTTGGTCTTTTTTATAAAGTTTGAAGAACATTACCAGGCCTCGTCCATAACGCTCCAGAATGTTTAGTATAAAATGCTAAACTGGGCCTGAGCTCTAATTACGGGATATAAAAAAGGCACTTCACTGATGCTAAACTCCACCACCATGTGTATTTTCATCTCTCGGTGTGAATAAAACATCAATCTGTCTCCAGCACAGCCAAGAACTACTGCTGTCCTCCCACTCAAGGCGTCCAGGCCTCTCGCTCCGCTGTGCACGCTGCAGAAACATCTCATGCAAAGCGTCGCAGTGGAGAATCCTTTGTTGTCATGTGACGGTATCTAGTCCTCACACGATCGCCTCCAGTCGTTAGCGGCGGCCTGCGTATCTACAGAGTCCTGTAAAGCCTTTTGACAGGCGGTTTGTGGACAGAAATGAAAAGCCGGTCCTGCTC
This sequence comes from Leptoclinus maculatus, assembly GCA_032191485.1. NCBI lineage: Eukaryota > Metazoa > Chordata > Actinopteri > Perciformes > Stichaeidae > Leptoclinus > Leptoclinus maculatus. Next base: position 35,904 of record JAVDOI010000341.1, read on the forward strand.
ATGCATGCAGACGTCTAAAGCCTGATTTCTCCGACTATGTGTGTGTGTGTGTGTGTGTGTGTGTGTGTGTGTGTGTGTGTGTGAGTGTGTGTGTGAGTGTTTCTGAGGCAACAATAGGAGGCTTGTCTGCGGCCGGTACGCGGCGGTGGACAATGTCAAGCTGGCAGGTGTGCATGGATCAAACTTTGCATAGGCAGCCTCCTTCACTGCCCCTTTCTCTGCCTCTCTGTGCTACCTGTCCACCTCAGCCCCCCCACCCCCCACCGGGGGGATCATCATCGCCATTGCAAGCATTGTGTCTCTTTTGTGTCTCTGCTCTTTGTGTGACCTTCTCTCTCTGCACACACATCGTGCTCAGCTATTTACAGATTGGCTTTGCCTCGAGGGGGAGGGAGGGAGATGGGGGAGATGGGGGAGGTACAGGTGGTCAAACCATGCATCGTTGGTCCACACAAAACAAGCCAAAATGTAAACAAGGAGAACTCTTAATTGTGCCACCAGCAGAATGTCAACTGTGGCTGTTTGGTTGTGGGAGAAAAATGAAGTTGGGGGAGGGGGAGACGGGGGAGACGGGACAAAAGCAGAGGAGGTTGTTCTTACGTTGTACCGAGGCCCGTTTGTCTGCCGGGATCTCTTCTCCGCCAGCAGGTCTTTGACCGTGTGCTTGACTCGAACGCCCTGGTACACTCTCTTAGAATATTCTAGACGGAGCAAAAACAAACAGTTTTCAACAAGTGATACAAACTTCACACAAATTTTCATCCACAAATGTGTGTTGATTTGAATGTTTCACAGTTGTATTCATATAGGGGGCGAATGGGGATCGCTTTGTGTAAATGTCATGGAAATCGCCTTTGGTTTGGTCGATGCAAATGGACGGAGCCCGGGAAAAAAAAAGAGGCGATTTTTCTGCAAAACATCACAGTGACGGGGGACCGGAGGACCAGAGGGCCGGGGGACCAGAGGGCTGGGGGACCGACCAGAGGACCGGGGGACCAGAGGACCAGGGGACCGGAGGACCGGGGGACCGGGGGACCGGGGGACCGGGGGACCGGAGTTAAATACGATGCATGCAGCGGTTTGTTACATTAGCTCCTCTGCAAATCCCAAAATGTGTGCCAGAGTGTGATTTCGGGGGACATTCCTGGGAAGCATGAGGCATAAACTCAATGAAAATGCAAACCTTATTTATGCAAACGGGGTATTGCATGCAAAGAAACTTTATGTAAAAGATGTGAACTTTTTAAATGGGATATTTTAGATAAGACACAACTTTACTCGACCAATGACAATTCTTGAAAATATGAAATGTTCTTCGGATTATGTCAAAAAAAAGGAAAGATATATAAATATATATATAAATATATATATATATATCTACGGCATATCTTGCCCTTTGCGTACACTAAACATCCTGTCATTATTAATAGTTAAATAAATGTTACGATATGAATTATTAAGCATATGATAACATACAAGTGCTTGATATTAAAAGCATCTTTCGAATATAAACACAGATTAACGTGAGTTAAATAGAGACGACGTTTACGGACGTCTAACTCGGTTTGTTTTTATTAACTTTAAATCAACTTATTTAGTTATTTAACTTATTTAACTTAATTATTATTTATTATTGGGGATCAACATGAGAAAAGGAAACTAAACACACAGAATATAAATTACAATGTCACACACACACAAAGATCCAGGTCAATTTCTCCCCATGCACCCTTTCAAAATAAAAGCACCACTTTGTGAAAACAAAACTCTGATGTCTAATATGTTTTTAAAAATCTATTTCTGCAGCAACAGTAATGAGAACAGTAGCAGCTGGTACATGAATGAGTGTGTCTTACCTGTGTCCATGATGCTGCAGAGCAGAGTGACACACACACACACACACACAGAGGCCTCTCTGTTCTCCCGCTGCTCTATTTGCCTACAGTAGCTGAATCCCGGCGTGCAGCACCACACTGAGTGGCGTGCCACGATGGGGAGCTTTAACTAGGCTCGTCAGGAGGGCAGGGACTCGTGGGACATGCCACCTCACTCTGCAGTCATGAGGAGGCAGCTTCTTTTTTTCAAAATGACCTTTATCTATTTGTTTAAATGCAAATGTTTGGTAGGGACGTTTTTTTGACTATTTGCATCTGCAGTCAAGATTAGAGGTTGGACGCATGGAGGAGAGAGACTGAGTCCAAATCCAAAGAGGATACATTGTTTCCTCTTTGTGATTTGTAGCTGCAGGTTTGAGGGTAAAGAGTCGCTTTTTGTTTCAGTTTTTAGCGTAAATAAAAACTTGTTACCAAGCAGCTCGAGATGAACCAAAGCACCTCAGGTCAGACGCTCCATAACAGACGTCTTTTTGCATGAAAGGATATTATTGTGCCATTTCCCACTCAGAGTGATGTGCTGACATTCTGTATAAAAGACTGAAAACAGATGAGTCATCTCGATGTGTTTAAATGACGGCTGGAGGACACAATTTGTGTCTGGTGTCATAACGAAGCTGCTTTTGTTTCTTTAATTGTTTCCTGGCTGAACCTCAAGAGGGGTTTGTCTTCCGATCGCAACTCCGGAAAGTTTGTTAAGATGTGAATAAAGTGAGAGAAGACGTGTGATGGAGAGTTGTGTCATCAACATGAAAGTGTTTGATGAGCTACTTAGATCCATGTTGTTAGGATGATGCACGCTTTGCACAAAGCTGCAGATTACAACCTTATGTTGCACATGTATGTGTATGCTGCACATGTATGTGTATGTTGCACATGTATGTGTATGCTGCACATGTATGTGTATGTTGCACATGTATGTGTATGCTGCACATGTATGTGTATGTTGCACATGTATGTGTATGCTGCACATGTATGTGTATGTTGCACATGTATGTGTATGTTGCACATGTATGTGTATGCTGCACATGTATGTGTATGTTGCACATGTATGTGTATGTTGCACATGTATGTGTATGCTGCACATGTATGTGTATGTTGCACATGTATGTGTATGCTGCACATGTATGTGTATGTTGCACATGTATGTGTATGCTGCACATGTATGTGTATGCTGCACATGTATGTGTATGTTGCACATGTATGTGTATGCTGCACATGTATGTGTATGCTGCACATGTATGTGTATGCTGCACATGTATGTGTATGCTGCACATGTATGTGTATGCTGCACATGTATGTGTATGTTGCACATGTATGTGTATGCTGCACATGTATGTGGTGACACACTGCTGAGTTGTGTTTGAGTTATCAGAACAAACATGAATGAAGTCAGCTTATAGAAGTCTTTTGTATCTGATTCAAGAGGTGAAGCACTTAAAAAGTATTTTCTTCTGTTGACAAAAGAACAAAATACACCGAGTTTAAATAAATAAAATGGTTATATGAGGTTTCAGAGACACAGAGCCGTTTAAATAAATAACATCTGTGACCATGAATATAGTGCCTCCATATGGTCAGAGCAGGTTTCACACTGCAGGAATAAACCAGGTCAATAAAACAATACCATCAATAGAGACACCAGCATTTACTGGTCAGTTTAGACATTTATTATTCTTCCATAACTCGTCTTCTGTCAGACTCGAGGAAAGAAAACATTTATTTTACTACTTTGTCTGTTTACGTCTGTAGATTTCTCCTAAATTCACCAGAAGTTACCGTTACATAATGCCTCATTTGCATATTTAAACAAAAGATACTCCTCTTAATGTGAGTGATGAAGTGGTGAAGTTTCATGGTGATCTCTCTGAGTTCATGTTTTGACCCTCTTCACCTGTAGAGTCTCTAAATGTCTGTAATGTAACTAAACGTCTCTTTAAAGGACGTTTTCTCTAAATGAGTTTGTTCTCAGACTCTGATCCATAAATCTCCACTTCAGCAGCTCTTACATACACCAAACGTTACACGTTCATTCCTCTCTGTGTTCTGAAGGTTCACACAGAGGTTTGTTCACACGTCACTCAGACTCATTTATACCACATTTATTAATACAAACATGGAGGAAATGGATATTTTAAATGTCTGTTGACAGTATTGTCTGATTTATGGAGTGATACGAAGAGAGATCATGAAATCCCCTCTGAACTCCACGGATTGTTGAACCAGGTGTGATCAGGTATTGATTATTAGAACTTTATACTGGACAGGAAATGGAGCAAAGTGAACACATTAAAGGTAGCTAGTGGTCACAGAAGTGACCATATCTGGACTGAGGAGGAGTGACGTAGAGACGCCGTATACGTCTCTGGTAGAGACCTGTCAATCACTGTGTAGCCCCGCCCCTAAAGCATCCCCTGCTTTATGGTCTGTTTGACTCTAAATGGACCATAATGTACTAAATGAACATCATGCTGTATTGAAGAAGACTTGAAACTAGAGATTGAGACCATAAACTCATGTTTACAATGTTTACTGAGGTAATAAATCAAGAGAGAAGTAGAGTCATTTTCTCATAGACTTCTATACAACTAGAGGAGTCGCCCCCTGGTGGACACTAGAGAGAATGCAGCTTTAACACATGAAGCTTTGACTTCACCAGAGGTTGCTCCCTGTGATGATGTAGGAAGGAGGGATTAAGGGTCCGAGTGGAAGAGGAAGGTTGAAGGGATGATGGGGGAGGATCAGGGTCGTAGATGGATGGATGGAGGAGAGCGATGCTGGACTGGATGTCACCAGGAAACGGGGGAGTCAAGACTCAGAGGGGGGGGGGAGAAACTGAGTCAAGAGGAAGTGAACGGATCCGATGTGGTTATTAAACATAATTTACTGCAGCTGTATTAAGAAGTAAACACATTATAGGTAAGATATCAAATATCAGATCACAGTAATACTCATAAATCCTTTAATCACGGGGAATCAGCGAACTCTGGCACATTTATTAGGTTATTAGGTGGAAACAGTTGATTAATGTGCACTGTCCCTGGTAAATAGAATAAAATAAAAATATAAAATATAATACAAATTACAATAAAAAATAAAAAACAACAACACAACATAACTAAATTAAAGAAACAATGACATTACAATAACTGCAGTAAATGAATGTGTTACATGTGACGATGAAGAGGATGAAGGGGTTTCACAGGATCAGACAGTGTGTCGGCTGTTTAAAGGGACTTTTGAGAGCCGACTTCCTCGTAAACATCACCAGTGAGCTTTTGTTATGTGTGCCGACTGCCGTGTGGTTTTATCAGTTAATGGCTCAGATAAGAGCTCAGCTCTGCTCTGCAACGGACATCTGGGACAGAAGAAGCACCTCGACCGTCCTCCTGTGACACCAACAGAAACAACAGGATTCCTCCGTCACAGCTTTTACTTTCCAACGTTCCAACGTTTACTGGACGTCTGAAGGAACACGAGGAGTGAAATAAAAAGTTCATTCACACAATGAAACTACGCCCAAAAATCTGTAAAATAGAATGTTAATAATGGAACTTCAGACAAAGACTCCAAACTGCTAAACTCTGAGCACAACGTCATTTGTTTTCACTCTAAACTCTAAATGAACCAGGACTGAAATGTTAAGGATTCACTTTAACAAAGAAAAGAACAAAAGAAGCCAACAGAGCGTCACGGCCTCCAAGAACACAACAACAAACAAAAGAACACAAACGAGATAGAAAACTAAAAAACTCCTGAACATGTCAGAGAACATGTCAGAGAACATGTCACAGAGAACATGTCACAGAGAACATGTCAGAGAACATGTGAGAGAACATGTCACAGAGAACATGTCAGAGAACATGTCACAGAGAACATGTCAGAGAACATGTGAGAGAACATGTCACAGAGAACATGTCAGAGAACATGTCAGAGAACATGTCACAGAGAACATGTCAGAGAACATGTCACAGAGAACATGTCAGAGAACATGTCAGAGAACATGTCAGAGAACATGTCACAGAGAACATGTCAGAGAACATGTCAGAGAACATGTCACAGAGAACATGTCAGAGAACATGTCACAGAGAACATGTCAGAGAACATGTGAGAGAACATGTCACAGAGAACATGTCAGAGAACATGTCAGAGAACATGTCACAGAGAACATGTCAGAGAACATGTCACAGAGAACATGTCAGAGAACATGTCAGAGAACATGTCAGAGAACATGTCACAGAGAACATGTCAGAGAACATGTCAGAGAACATGTCACAGAGAACATGTCAGAGAACATGTCACAGAGAACATGTCAGAGAACATGTCACAGAGAACATGTCAGAGAACATGTCACAGAGAACATGTCACAGAGAACATGTCAGAGAACATGTCACAGAGAACATGTCAGAGAACATGTCAGAGAACATGTCAGAGAACATGTCACAGAGAACATGTCAGAGAACATGTCAGAGAACATGTCACAGAGAACATGTCAGAGAACATGTCACAGAGAACATGTCAGAGAACATGTCAGAGAACATGTCAGAGAACATGTCACAGAGAACATGTCAGAGAACATGTCAGAGAACATGTCACAGAGAACATGTCAGAGAACATGTCAGAGAACATGTCACAGAGAACATGTCACAGAGAACATGTCAGAGAACATGTCACAGAGAACATGTCACAGAGAACATGTCAGAGAACATGTCACAGAGAACATGACACAGAGAACATGTCAGAGAACATGTCACAGAGAACATGTCAGAGAACATGTCAGAGAACATGTCAGAGAACATGTCACAGAGAACATGTCAGAGAACCGCTCGAGGTTTCTTAAAATAACACGAAGCATCAACAGAGAACTGAGCAAACAGTCTGAGAGTCGACCTGCAGCTTCACTGATTGTTGAACGAGGTCCAGGTGAGATCAGACTGTCAGGTGTGTGTGATCCCTCTGATGAACACACACACACACACACACACACACACACACACACACACACACACACACACACACACACACACACACACACACACACACACACAAGGTTTTTTCCCTGGTAGCTTTTTTTAAGTGTTTCCTGAGAAAGCCGTCAGTTGAACAGAAAGGTGATTCATCTCACAGTTAATTTCACATTCAGGCACAAAGCCAGACTGTTGTACTCATTATTTAAAACACCAACAAATAATGAGCTGCAGAGAAGTTTTACTTTATGAAATAAAAGACATGAATGAATACTACTTAGTGGAATGCTGCTCACATTGTATGTTTCCATTTCACTTTGGGACTAAACCAGGAGACAACCTCTGGTTCTTTAAGTGAAGTCAAAGCTTCATGTGTTAAAGCTGCATTCTCTCTAGTGTCCACCAGGGGGCGACTCCTCTGGTCCTATAGAAGTCTATGAGAAAATGACTCTACTTCTCTCTTGATTTATTACCTCAGTAAACATTGTAAACATGAGTTTATGGTCTCAATCTCTAGTTTCAAGTCTTCTTCAATACAGCATGATGTTCATTTAGTACATTATGGTCCATTTAGAGTCAAACAGACCATAAAGCAGGGGATGCTTTAGGGCGGGGCTACACAGTGATTGACAGGTCTCTACCAGAGACGTATACGGCGTCTCTACGTCACTCCTCCTCAGTCCAGATATGCTCACTTCCTGTTCACTGGTTGCAAGAAAAACATGTTCGCTCGTTAACTGAAAACATGTAAAGCTTAGAAAATAAATGAATAAACAGAATAAAAACATGTGAAAGTGTGAATTAAAGGAGGGATGTTTGAGTTAAATGAGTGCTTAGAATATTTAGATATTTAGAGTATCTTCTTACAGAAATGTATTTTCATACACTAGTACGTGCTTTTTGAACGTTGTATGGAGAGTTTTGAGAACACAGAACACAGTTTGAGTGATGATCTTAACATCACAGCTGCAGCGCCCTCTGGTGGAGGTTCACAGTGTTTAAATCTATCCAGAGAACAGACGGAGATCAAGTAAAGAATGTGAAAGAAATCATACAACTTTATTAATCCAGAAGGGAATTCTTGTGCCAGAGTTTGATCAAAAAGTTTAGAAGAATAATAAAAAACAACAGAATAAAAAAACAACCATACATGAACAATAGAGTATAATTATCAAATGTAAAAGAAGTAATAATAATAGAGATAAATATAGAAACTAAATAAACAAAAAATTGAAAAAGTAAATTACAACAAAAGATTAAATACAAATATGAAGTATATAACAAGTACTACTAACACCAGTACCTATAGAAAGTAATATTGTGAATATTAAGACTAATATTGTCAATGATATTGACAAGTAATAAAAGTGATATTGCACATGATGAGGTTATTGATCGTCTGTCCTTCCTGCAGGATTCATCCACACGTATTGTGAACTGATGAAGGACGAAGGACAAGTGTCTGAGGATATGAGGACTCATGGTGGTAAAAACTGAATATGGAGAATTATATTGTATATATATTGTTTATAATTTGTCTAAAAAGTAAAGATCTCTATGTGCTGTAGTTGAGATCTGACTCCAGAAGAAAGAACAGTTTGATGCTTTGTTCAGTAAGATATGAACAGATAACGATGTTGTAAATATGGACGAAACACAAAGACCGATGTGTCTGTTTACAGATATTAAGACACAAAAAAGATCTTTATCAAGATAATCTGAAGATATTTCTTTGTTTCTGTGTTTACATGAAACACCAGAGGAAACATAACGAGTCTGTGTCAATGATTAACACGACACGGAAATCAAATGCATGAATGAATGAATGAATGAATGAATGAATGCACGAATGAATGAATGAATGAATGCATGAATGAATGAATGAATGAATGAATGAATGCATGCATGAATGTATGAATGAATGCATGAATGAATGAATGAATGCATGAATGAATGAATGCATGAATGAATGAATGAATGAATGAATGAATGAATGAATGAATGAATGCATGAATGAATGAATGCATGAATGAATGAATGAATGAATGAATGAATGCATGAAAGCACACACGTCACCAACATGCGTGAATGAATGAATGCATGAATGAATGAATGAATGCATGAATGAATGAATGCATGCATGAATGAATGAATGAATGAATGAATGAATGAATGCATGAAAGCACACACGTCACCAACATGCGTGAATGAATGAATGCATGAATGAATGCATGAATGAATGAATGAATGAATGCATGCATGAATGAATGAATGAATGAATGAATGAATGAAAGCACACACGTCACCAACATGCGTCTGCATGAAGTGCAGCGCTGGTAAATTGCTGGTCCACATTAATAGTCTTAGTTATGTTTTAATGTTCATATGATCCCATATAAAATAAGAGAACTTTATTCATCCACAAAGGAAATAAATCAGAAATAAAGATATAACATGATCTCTAGAGTAATAATTAATACGTGTATAAGAAGTAGACACCAGAGTATGATACATTAAAAACATTAAATGTAAAATCATAATTATTATTTCTTTAAGTCATCAACAGAGATTATCTTCACTCGTTGGTTTGAATCCTGACAGAAACAAACTGTTTGTGTGATTGCAGCGTTATCGAGGTTCTGATCGTCCTCTCGTTATCACAGAATGTTAACGAGCATATTAATGACCTCAGTCAGCTGACCTCACTTCAACTGATCACCCCGTGAGGATCCAGCTGCTCCAATGAAGGAGCACATCTGCTCTACTGAAGGAGCACAGCTGCTCTGCTGAAGGAGCACATCTGCTCCAATGAAAGAGCACATCTGCTCTACTGAAGGAGCACATCTGCTCTACTGAAGGAGCACATCTGCTCTACTGAAGGAGCACATCTGCTCTAATGAAGGAGCACATCTGCTCTACTGAAGGAGCACATCTGCTCTACTGAAGGAGCACATCTGCTCTACTGAAGGAGCACATCTGCTCTACTGAAGGAGCACATCTGCTCTAATGAAGGAGCACATCTGCTCTACTGAAGGAGCACATCTGCTCTAATGAAGGAGCACATCTGCTTTTACATGTCTAATGAATCAAGTCTTTGACATTAAACGCTTGATTTCTGTCGTAAAAGCCATTAAATCTACTTTGATTCAAGATGTGTTTTAAATAAAACATTAAAACTTCCAACGGGGGTTAATACTTTATTGGCAGTATAATAATAATAATAATAATAATAGTAATAATAATAATAGTAATAACTTCAGTTATACAGCACCTTTAAAAACAGTTTACAAAGTGCTTTGAGCAACAGAAAGCTCAACAAAGCAAGACAAACTCCATTTAAATATAAATCTGATAAAACTGCATCGATATGAAAACAAGCTAAAGAATAACAAAAAATAATTAACAATAATAAAATAAGTAAATCACTTGACAGTCTGTAAAAATGTGTTTTAAGAAGTGATAGTGAGACAACTGAGGATCCTCTATAACAAATCAATAAATACAACTAAATAATAAAGACAGTAATAAAATAAAGCGAACTAGAACTGTAGAATATTATTGCATGTCTTATTAAATATGTATGTTGACCTCCAGTGGAGTCCTTTGGTCATCACAGATACAACACGTCCTCCACTAGAGGGCAGCACGAGACAAGTCAACACAGGACAAGAAGACCAACGAGTACAAGAATACAAGTAACCACAAGACAGGAAGATATTTAAAACACCAATAACAGAATGTGTGCTGCACTGTGTTCACTGTGGATGTCTGGTCGTCTGACATGCAGATAGGAGGAGCACACAGCACAGCTCCTCTCATCTCTCTGTCGTCCGGACTTGTTCGAACAGCTTTCGCTTATCGTGCTACACTGCTGAGTCATGATTTATCACAGGCTGGGTCTGATCACACGTCTCCTCTGCTGTTAGCCTCCTCCGTCAACAGAAAGAACAGACTGTGCTCAGGTCAGGCCGGTACAACACGCCGCGACTTTTTATATATCGGAAACTTGATGTCAGCCAGTCACTGTATACGAGTACAACGGCTGCTTATAGTCACTATTTCAGCCTGTTTTCATCCGGTGCTCCTACAAAATAAAGAATGCATTTTGTATGTCATCAGCATCATCATGAACCAGGAAGTATAGAGACGGGCTAAAGGCCAGTGGACGGGTCCATCCATAGGCTGTAACTAAGAAGAGGACGTAGTCATCGTGACGTCACTCATTGGTTTGTGACGTTTTGAAACCTCGAGTTCTGTGATTTCACCGTTGCCATGTGGTTTTTTTCGCAGCCAGTGACCACATCTGGACTGAGGAGGAGTGACATAGAGACGCCTATACGTCTCTGGTAGAGACCTGTCAATCACGGTGTAGCCCCGCCCCTAAAGCATCCCCTGCTTTATGGTCTGTTTGACTCTAAATGGACCATAATGTACTAAATGAACATCATGCTGTATTGAAGAAGACTTGAAACTAGAGATTGAGACCATAAACTCATGTTTACAATGTTTACTGAGGTAATAAATCAAGAGAGAAGTAGAGTCATTTTCTCATAGACTTCTATACAACCAGAGGAGTCGCCCCCTGGTGGACACTGGAGAGAATGCAGCTTTAAGACATGAAGCTTTGACTTCACTCAACAGAACCGGAGACCGCTGTCAAGTGAATGGTTCATTTTAGAAGCATTACATTTAGGTGTCAGTTCATTGGATTAAAACACTTTAGATGTTTCCTGTTACGGTGAACTAGCCTATTTGCAAGTTTGCAACCACAACATTTGATGATTTTACTTCACTCCCCGCCGCTGTTTGGCTAGATTTCTGTAACCAGTGTAGCATGAAAGCATGGAGGAATTAGCAAGCTTGCTAGCTAACTAGCCGGACACTTAATCAGTCGGATGTCGCAGACTTGTCACAGCGTAGGAAAGTACATCACACTGTTGAGTCGCAAGAGGAGCAAACTGTACGACCAATAATACAATAAACTACATTTCCATCACATGACTTTTGCCTTCGTAAACCTCGGATTGGTTCTATTTAGGAAACCGGACCTTTAGGTGTGAACTTGCCCGAAGACAATAAATCAAAAACAATAACTGAACACAACAGTGGTGGAAAGTAACAAAGTACATTTACTCAAGAACTCTACTTAAGTATACTTTTTTAGGTATTTGTACCGTACTTTAATTCTTCCACTCGAAGGCAGTGAAAACAAGTTGTGAACACAATATATTTAGGTTTTTACACATCCAACAGCAACATTAGCATTCATTCGGTTTGTTCCCACCTGATGAGTAGAAGTCCAATATTCCCTCTTTTATCTCCGTTTTTGGTCTCCACCACCTCCTGAGCTGCTTGACGCTCCACCTTGTTCACCAGCTACTAGTTCACTTTGTCAGTCAGCGGTTTGGTGCTGATCAGGTGGCGTACAGTTGATTTATAGAGCTTTTGATTTAAAGCAGCTGCCTAATGCGGATGAAAACAACATTTAAAGGAAAAGCAAAAACAATGAGCTAAAAGGAGCTAAACTGCTAAAACACATGACTGTGGGATTGTCACTATAGGGAAACCTTTCACATACATGTAAACAACTGTTAAAATATGAATTATAGCTGCTTTCAGTAACATTTTGTAACTGCATATTTTTGGGGCATTCTGGAATATTACTTATTACCCAAGTCTAAATAATGTCACTCCTAGAAATTCTGTAGTCCCTTCTTAGAAAGAGATGCTTTCTCCCTTTTCCACGGCTACCTGTTACATAAGAATGAGCTGATGTTGAGGAGCAGCAGTCCTTATTGTCGCTCTCCAAAGGTCAAACTCTTCCTTTCTTATAAATATTGTTTTCCTATTATGCAATCTACAAGTTTGAAGTCTGTGTCGAAATCAAGCCAGGTTACAAATATCTGTCATTTACAGCTGGACCGTAAAAACCAGCAGAATCTTGTACATTTCATAACTCATTTTGGATTTTTCAGCCTCTTAAAACCTGTTATTTTCTCTGTCACCATCAGGAATAACATGTTTCTTATCACAGGACATGGTCTTGGAACGTGGAGTGGAATTTTCCAGAGGACGGAGTACGGAGGAGGAAGCTGTATTGGAAGAGGATCCTCCGTGGGTTCCCGTGCGTAGTAGCATGCACATTGAGAGGATTATTCTCGTAAAGCCGAACTCCAGCTCGTAAAGTTCTGGTTTGTCTCCGAGCCTAGGCCGCTTACTCTTTCTTGGAAATTATAGTGCTTCGTCACACTCGAGAGAAATACTTTAAATTCTTCAGAGAGTCTGGAAGATGTGTTTTGCTGAGTGGGGAAAATATAAATGTTTATTCAAGCCCTGTCTGCACAGATCGTCGCATCACTTTGACAGAAGGAGGACAAGAATCCGTCCCTCGCTAAGAAATACTCGATCTTAGTGCACGTTAGTATTTCCACGCTCAATCGTTGGACATCTACGTCTGATTTCATCTCGCGGGCAAAAGGGCCAGTTTCACCAAATATACATAAGAGAATCAGGCCGACACACAGATATATATATATATATATATAACAGATATTTCCCTCTATGTTTTGAAATAAAACCATGTCCACACAACCTTCGTTTTACTAAATATCTTCGTCCAAACTATTAAGCAAAAACGACTCTAAGCGCTCCGCCAGACCAGTAGGTGGCGTCAACGATGCGTCGCATACCAGAGAGGAAGATTCTGAGCATGCTTATTGGCTTATTTTCCTTTTGTTAATGTAAACAAATAGTTAACAATAGCTAATTGTTTCTACATATTTGATATTTGGTGCTGTGGTGAAAACTGCTTAGCATCACTTTACAATATAAGAAGATGTAAATACAAGAAAACGCTGATTGGGAGTCTTGTAATACCAAATATTCAGACGCCTCGGTGGCCTTTCGGGAACATTATCTTCTAAAGAAGTGGGGAAACAAGTTCCCTCATGCTGAAGACCTGATGAATAAAACAACGATATCGACCGAGCTCAAGACCGCCAAAGTACCACGAAGTACGAAATGAAGGAACGACGGGGTTTACTTCAGGTCTGTTTGACTGATCTCTGCTTATTGTTTTAGTGAAACCATCTGGTAAGACGTCATCGTTTCCCAAACATGTCCACACTTAAACAAAGCGACCAGAGTTTCCTTTAAATCTAACCCTTAAAAGGAGTTTTCAAAAATATCCTTTTTAGTGACCTGAAACTCCAAAACGTAAGGAAATATCCGTTTAAAACATACGCAGAGACAGTTTTATCTGGACATATTGAGCCACTGATCTCCGCTCAGCTTGCCGTCACACTTCTCAATCAACAACACATCTTGTCACATTACAGTAAAATGGAAATGTCCTCGTGAAACAAAACCAATTGAATTTAAGCAACCAAAGACAGCCGGTGTACTCTTACATAAAAGCAGTGATATATTACAGTTCCCGGCTCTTGGATAAGCGCACGGAAACATATTAAGTTGAAGGGAATTGAACCCTTTTTCCTCAGCACTTTATAAACAATTTCTCTTTTTGAACGTGCCGGAGTGAGCAGGACACAGTATTTAACCTGCGAGATGGAAATATGAGGTAAACCAGACGGCTAATCAACCCGTTGTAATACCGACCGATGATGCTGCACAGCACCGTTATGTTTAGAGAGATTACACCAGTGATGCTCCAAAGCAATTTAATCAGAACAGGAAAGCAGCTACCTGAGGCCAAATGTCCTGTGCAGGTGCATCAAAAACAAAACAATAATAAAACATTGCACAACGCTTTCATACGTCAAGAGGAAACGTCTCGAGCACAACACAGACAGACTGCATGTCATGCAATCTAATATTGTTCTACCCTTTAGCAGCAGGGTTGATTTAGTACCTTTAAAGGTAGAATCCTGCAGAGTTGGTTCAGTCTGGCCCTGTTTGGTCAGGGAAGCAGCTGTGTGCTTGCTCTTTATTGGGAGTGGGAAAACCAACCACCAAAACCAACCACTTAGAAGCCTTCTCTCTTGTAAAACCTAAACGTTGCATACCAACATACTATTTTTACCAAGTCAGACTTGAAATTAAGTTTGTAGCACGTTCCTACTACGTGGATTTATTGTACGTGGGAAATACCCATGAGCAAGAATTTCTGAGTCTGAGACGTACTTCACCGCCCAAACAATGCGATTCTCGTGAGACGAGTTACATTGCAACAGCTCAGGTTATTTTCACATGACAGCGCTCTCCTGGCTTAAAGATTGCCGTTTGTTGGACCGATCCATCTCCATCCCACCTGCCCCTGGTTGTCTTTTGTGGTCATTATACGTCCTTGTTGGATTTGTTTCCGTATGAACGCTGGATGAGACCAGCTGGCTTTAAACCCAGATTAAAAACGACTCTTTGTTTAATTTACGCACTATCAATGCTGACTTGTGTGTTAAAAACACTTTGCTCATCTCATAAAAATTCCTGTGGCCGGGCAAGATCATCAGATTCTCATACGTCCCAATATGGTCTAGATAGGGGGATTAAGAGCCAGGACAATTGTTTACATTCCCCCCGTGACTCCTCCAGTCTGGGTCACTCTGTACAGTACCAGCCGGCCCACAGACTGAAGCTGCACCTCGGTTCACAGACAGGCCAAATTGCCGCCGTGCCCCCCAGAGGTCGGCATGTGGTGCGGCTAGACGTCAGCAGACGCTGCAGGTTCAGCAGAAAGACACGAGCGGAATTAATAAACAGAAAGGCAGGAATGTGTTTAAGGAGGCGAGAGGTTGTGTCTGTGTGCGTAAGAGAAAAGAGGACGAGTGTGAGAGGGAGAAAGCCCAGTTACACACCGTGAATATGTGCCTCTTTTTCCACCTAGTTTCTGTGGCAAAGCACATTTGACAGCTTCAGTCTGCTTGAAAGGAATTACACACACACACACATAGTGCTGCGAGGTCGGACAGTAGCATGAATAGTGGGTGCATTAATCCGTCAGGCCACCCAGTGTACAGTGTTTTAGTGGACCCTGAAAACAAAGCCACAAACCAAAGTCTCATTTCTACTGGAAACACATTCTACAGTACAACTAATGAGCCGATCACAAGGTTTGTGTCAGACTTGAGTACTAGGTAATGTTTTTGACTATTTACAGTCCTGTTGTCAAGGTGGACCATAGACCAAGGACCATAGACTGTATATAAGAAGTGGACCATTGGTTTGTGGACTGATGTTTTGAAGCATTGAGTTCGTCATATTGGCCGTCGCCATCTTGTTTCTTTGCAACCAGTAAACAGGAAGTGAAGTGAAGTGAAGAAAATTTGTAACCTCAGGTTCTGAAAAGTGAAGTCAAAGCTTCATGTCTTAAAGCTGCATTCTCTCTAGTGTCCACCAGGGGGCGACTCCTCTGGTTGTATAGAAGTCTATGAGAAAATGACTCTACTTCTCTCTTGATTTATTACCTCAGTAAACATTGTAAACATGAGTTTATGGTCTCAATCTCTAGTTTCAAGTCTTCTTCAATACAGCATGATGTTCATTTAGTACATTATGGTCCATTTAGAGTCAAACAGACCATAAAGCAGGGTATGCTTTAGGGGCGGGGCTACACAATGATTGACAGGTCTCTACCAGAGACGTATACGGCGTCTCTACGTCACTCCTCCTCAGTCCAGATATATATCACTTCCTGTTCACTGGTTGCGAATAAAAACCAACGTCCACTTCTTCTATACAGTCTGTGTGTGGATAGTACCCCACTCAAATTGCTTGACTTTACTGCTGCCTCTCAGTGCTTGTTTACTTTTCTTTTCCGTACCCCAAAAGTCTTTACTAAGCTGATACAACTAAACTATTCGGACTACTGTGGGAAGATGTTTACGTCTTGATTTCACTCTCCGTGTGTGATATTGAGTGTTAAGTGCTGGAACACCTGGGGCAACATCGGAGCTAATAGTCAGCAGCTCTGCGTCAGAAGATGACGTTTCGTTCATTTGATGCTGAGCAGAGCAGCTGCCCGGAGAAGAAGTCAAACGCGGAAAGCAATAACATATGAAGTGAGGCCTGCAAGATTGAAAAAGAATATGTCCAAACTAAAAAAAAAAGATGTACGTGTGGTCCGTTTGTGAGGCCTTTTTTTTGTTGCCACGGGCACTCTGAAGGTCTGATGTCGGAGGAGTTGATTTCCAGATGTGTCTTACTTATGTAAGGTGGAGGAGTCTGCACAGTGGGGGCAGGCGTTGGCCGTCTTGCTCTCCTGATTGAAGAAGTTTAAATGTTGATTCAGTCTCGGCACATTTTAAGTATTTCTCTTTTCACTGTCCCAGCCATCATTAACCCTCTCCTTATTCATTCCAAGTTTTCAACACGCTGCAACACCGTGTGTTTGCTTTCCAAACTGACCTCATGAATGAAAACATTCAGCCCCCATAATGACTCTATTTCATAACTCTTTTTTTTTGGCTGACAGAAGCAGACCTGACAACTTCAATTCATTTGTCGTCTCAAAAAGCACAGAAAAGGTGGGCCTGTCACTCCGCTTCTCTCCACGCATGAGCTGACACGGAGGATTAAATGAAAACAAGAGCCCAGAGTTTTGCTTGAATCGCGCCTGTATGTGCACTGTCATCATTCGTCAGGGTGTGTTTGGTTTACTCACCTGTGTGGACCTGCCACTGCTCCTCAACAGGTGCTTCTGTGGTCCAGGGTTGTGGCTGGTGTGAAGCTGTTTACTTACATAACAGCAGTGTGTTTGTGTGTGTGTGTGTGTGTGTGGGGGGGGGTTACCCGTCTTGTAGGGACATACATCTGATCACAAAGTCCCACTGTGTGGACTTGTCCCCATCACTTCAATCATTACATTTTAGGGTGAAGACTTGGTTTAGGGTTAGGGGGTGTTAGAGGCTAGGGATGATTTATGGTCGAATAACTTATTTTCTGAAGGTTGTAGAAACTTGCAAGTTGGCTCCGTCTATGACCTTTGGAAGGGGTAGTTTTGGGATTTTGGCAAAGAGTTATGATCAAATAACTTTAGTTGTGAAGGTCGTAGAGACTTGTAAGTAGGCTCTATCTATACTATAGACCCGTGCGATTGGTACCCCGCCCCTCCAGCCTGACTCCTTTTTCTGAAGAGAGATTTTTGTCGATATCAGCCTGTGATAGTTTAATAGCTTGGCACTTTCAAGTAGTGTGACTTTTTTTGTGTGAAAATGTCGCCTTTTATGGAAGTTGCAGAGGAGAATGCAGAGATTTTGTAGAAAAATGTTTACTTCCTATCCCAACGTGTAGGACTTCTTGCACGAAGAGAACGTGCACATACCATGCACGCAACGACTGACGAGTTGTTGAATTTTACGTTTGACTTTGATGATGTCGTGATGGAACTCACCAACCTACCCACACAACCTTCCCGCAGTGTGATGTGCTGGGTGCACAGCCCTCGTGGTTGGAGTGTCACTGGTGCGGCTGCTCCTCTGTGAACTGTACCAGCGCAATGACAGAATTCTTCTCGTCCACATGCAAGGTACCATGGCACCGTCGACACTTCAGGGTTCAGTGACTATAGAGAACTTTGCCCAGGACTTGGCCATGAGGGGTGCCTTTCCAGCACCCAACACTTTCAAGACGGCCCATCAAATGGTCTCTCGTGCGGGACATGATGTTGCTGAATGTTTGGTTGCATTTTGTTTGGAACTGAAACTGAATTACTTCCCTGGCATGAAGTTCAGAGATGTTCGCAACACGAAATGTGGAACTTCAAGGACTTTGTGGAGCTCCATGTGAGCAGCCAAGAACCATCCCCATAGGCCAGGGCTCCAGCCATGACGGGGGACATTTGTACAGAAATAGAGAGGTGTTCCTTAACGTACAGCCGAAAGCTTCAATGTTACATGGAGCATGGGATGCCGTGGCTGGGGACTGTGATGGCGAGGCTCCCTCTACAAATGGGAAAGCTGACCGTTTTCAAGGTTCTTACCTTTGCAAGCGGTGTGGGGATGATCCAAAACGGCAACTACATCAGTTACAAGCATCTGCCTTCTCTTATCACTGGAGGTGGCACAAAGTGAGCTGCAGAAGCAGTCCAGGTTCCTGCTGCCGAAAGTCTTTGGCTTGAGTCTGTGGTGACTCCATGACACCGTACCCTTGAGGATGGCGCCAAAGCCCAAGGAAGCCGGTCCCACCACCCAGGAAAAGCCCGTTGAACTCAGCAGAACCGGAGGTTGCCGCCTGATAATCGCGTACGATTGTTCCAATACCAACTAGGAAGCAGCCATTAGCCAGTTAGCGAGCTAAGCTACTAGCAAATAGCTTGTCAAAAATTGATATTCAAGACACTTAAGGAAGGAGTTAAGACAAGACCAAGTGCCTGCTTTCAAAACTTGGCAATTCATATCGCCAATTCTTATTTTAATTTTTTTGGACCCCGTTGACACTGGAGACATATTAATACCAGGTGTGAATCAGGTTAAATCATATCTAGAAACAATCTGGATAGGAGATGCAAATGAATGCAAGGTGAGAAAGAAAGGTCAGTGTGGCTCACAGATGTGTTTGGTCTTTGAACTATAGTGCAGAGGAATAAGATATATCAGAGAACACTTGTTAGCAGGATCGATTCATTTTTGATGTTGGTCATTTCATGGGGTTTGATGACAATAACTCAAGTATAGAATATCATGTGCCTTATCCTTGGAGCAGAAAATTGCTCTCAATGAAAGCTGTTCACTCAGCCCAGATTGCTCCCTGGGGTCTAAAGGAATTCTGGGAAAGACGACTAGATGGAAAAATAGAAGTAGAAGTAGGCAATGACATATTTTCAGCAGAAAAAAAAAAGTGATGACACTTGGCTCCTGAAACACAGTGGACTACTTCTACTATCGTTGAATTACTGATTTCAAACTCTGATCCTCAGTTGTAGCAATAAATGTCTCCCAACAACAGAGCTCACCTCTATCTAACTCTGCTATAAAACACGCTGACACATAAAGCCACTGTTCAGGCCTACAAATAAATTAACTCATCACATGATGCCTCAGTGAAACACATTTTACTCACACAAAGAAGTCCATTAAATGTGGACATACCTAAGATGAGCTTTTAAGTAGATCAGCTGTACAACGCAGCCGATCTGCTCGTCCTTTTTATTATAAACTGGCTCGTTGTCAATCCAAGGCCACTCCTGACGTCAGAACATTTGGAGAGTAACCTGCACGCATTCCTGAGATGAGGAGGGATCCAGACCTGGACTCATTCCTCCCCTCATCCCCTCCTTGTACTTATCAGCCAGGACAACAAGCAGAGCTCTCTGCAGACCGGCTCATTGATACATCAATTTGATAGTCAAAGTCTTTCGTTTTTTCTCCAGGCTGCCCAATAATGACACAGTGGTGCATTTTCTGCAACACAGCTATGTGTGGAACAAACAAAAGGTACATCTGCAAAACCACAAACCTAGGTACAAGCATACTTAAATGTCAGTGTGGACTTGCTATGTCATGATGACTTGAGGGAGGGTTGGTTTGTTTGTCTTTTCTTTTGACATTTGTTGTGTTTCATTTCTTCTTAATTAGATATAGTCACGTCTAACAATTACTTAAAAAGTTGCTCAACAGTCTTTGGCAAAAGGACAGATTATTTATATTTTCGTCAACTCCCAAGCCAAGTTGCCAAACCGTGGATCAAGACCAGATGAAAACCTTATCTCAGGCCATCCAACATATTAAAACTGACATGATGATTTACTTTGATAGCACGGTAGAGCCCATTCTTTGCACATTGAATGGTATTGAGGGCTCCTTATCTACATTGGGAGAACATGTTTAGCAACCGGAACAGCGTGTTGGAGCAAATGAGGGCAACTTTTAATGATCTCTCCACTTTGAACTCCCCATAAACTTGAAAACGAGATGGTACGCCTCAAGGGGTTATTCCTAATAAAGAATGTCCACTGATATTATGTCAAACATTTGCGCTGAGCATATTTAGAAAGACAGCTGTCTTGGCAAAAATAGGCCTTTCTTCCACTGAAAACTCATTTCATTTTTTTTCCGAACAGTTTTTATTCTTGATATATTGCGGCTGCAGCTAAACCGTTTTTCACTGTTCTCTGTTTCTTCCACCTTTCTCTAACAAATCACTGGGAGGTGGTGCATTAACAGTGAGGAAAACCACAAAACAGCCCACATTAAAATACCTCATAGTGCTACGCTAAAGCATCCTTCTTGAACATGTTTCACACTGCTTTTAGGAAGATGAACTTTAATTGTGCTCATTACAGGACCTGTAAATCTGCTAGTAAATACGTTCAGAGAGCCCCTTTGACTTACCTCCACTACCTTGAGAGCTCGGAAACACGCGTCTGAAATGTTGGGCTGCATCTAATGTTAAGATTACAAAAAGGAATAAATATAAAAAATAGCATTAAAATGACCTTTTCTCATGCCTATCTAGCACAAAGTTCAGTGTGAAAAATAAAAAAGACTATGGAGTCACAGGAGTGCCATAATAAATAAATATGTAAATATAAAAGTATTCGTGGAACTAGTGTGGAAAAAAATCAAACAACAAATATGTAAATAAAAAAATGTGAAAATGGAAAGAGAAATTAATAATAAATGTGTAAATATGAAAACTGCATAAATGTTTAAATCACAGGTTTACACTTAGCAAACACTTTAAATTGTTTGCATCTGAGATGAATGGGAGTTTAAGTTGAAGTTAAATACAGTTGAAGTACATATTTTAAGTTTAAAGGTTGTGAAAGATATGGTAAGAATGTTGGTTTAAAACATGCAAAAATATGAACTAAGAATGTGAAGAGGAGGGTGTGAGGAGGTGAAATGCTGCTCCCTATTTGTTTCGAGGTTGAAGAGAAGTTGTAAAGGTCCAAACATGAACAAAATGTTACATTAATTTCAATGGGGAAAAAATTGTGAATATATATGAAAACGCTGAATGCATGCAGCAATACTGCAGTTCACTGTGTAACGCTTCATGTTGACTGTTTAACGCCTCGCCTGAATATAAACAGTTCTGCTGTGTGTTTTACTCCGTTAGCTGCTAGCTCCGTCCTGCTAACCCACCTTAAGACTCACCGGCGGTTAACAGCTAACTAGCGTTAGCTCTCTACTCACATAAGAGGATGCGGTTCTTTTGTAGTCAGCGCTCGGTGTCTCATATACTACGTCATATTTATACCTACACACTAACAATTCAAAGTCCAAACTGAAGCAGTTGTTGATCAGTCGCAGCCCTTATACCGACCCGTTAAGAGTAGCGAGGACTGAATGAAATAAACATTCAAATGTTTTTCAAAAAGTTTGAGTCACTGCAACCGTGAGAGGCCATAAATAAGCACCAAGAATATTTGGCTAATGGGTCCAGCAGTATGCAAGATTAGCAGAGGACAGACAGACAGATGCATAGGAAAAATAATAACTATATAACTTTATTTAACCTCTCATGGATTTGCTACTCAAGAAAATTCCACTCAATCTTTAAATCTGTTAAAATGAATTACATTAATCTGGAAAATCAACTGAAAAAAATGAAATCATCACGTTTACTTTAGGTTTTGTTACACCCAGTCATGATTGAGTATGCATTATACATTCTTTGTAGGATTATGATGATTAAAAAATATCCCTCCATGTTCCCTGAGAACTCATATGCAGGTTTTCTGGCCTCCACAAATTGGCCACATGTGCTGGCTTGACACCGGGACTACTGGAAAATGTCACAGGTGTCGTAGGCGTTTTACTGTCACTGCTGTCAGGTCGGCTTTTCCATGACTTCCCAGAAATGCAATGGAAAGACTTTCGCCATGACAGAATGGAAATAAACCTGCTCCAGACCCCCTTTCTGATGGTCGGGTTGGTGGGCTGGAAATCACCGCATCACTTAAATCACCTCATGTGCTCCAAATATTGGTCCTATTTGTCCGATATAAATTTCAACCACGTCTCTAAAATGAACTCCACTAATGAGGGAAAAAGTGAAAGCGTGGTTTAATATCTCCAGTCCAATGTCACAAATCTGTCACTTAAGAGCCTCCTTTTTCAACACGTTATATGTGAACAGGTTGAATCACTCTTCAGCTTTGTGCAAGTAAATCCCGACACAGGATGTGAATGAAAATGATGACGGTACAGAGTGAAAAAACAGGCCTGTGCCCGGGGTTACCTATCCAGAGCCTTTTGAGATCTCCGGGAGGATTATTTGGTAAAGATGAGATCGTTGTTTCATGTCAGATTCACGTGTGCAGAGATAGTGTCCTTAGCAACAGCGGAAAACAAATACGATTTTTTTGAGAGCAGCGCAAGCCAAGAACCTCATCCCAGTATTGTTGCAAGAATAACACATTCTTGGAAATTACTTTGAATAGCTCAGTTGTGAGTCATTAATTTCATCCCTGCCCCCCCCCCCTCCGAGCACTGGAAACGTCTGCTGATCAGAGAAAAACGCTAACAGGTTCCACTCCAGTGAAATAGGCTATTACGGATTTTATTGTCTTTCTTTGGAAGCTTGTCGTGATGCAATTTACAGCAGCTTTAATAAAATCCCACTGCCTATCATATTCTCTTTTATTGTTCTCTAGAAAGGGACGGATTATTACAAAATAACAGACAGAAACACGACAAACATTCATGCAACATAGTGAAAATACATAGAATAGAGTCACGTTTTAATTGTTCCATGAATCACACTTTGTTCGTCAATTTTAAAGATAATTTTGCGCGTCAAGAAAGTCGAATTTTGTCGATGAACTGAAAATACTAGTTGCTAGTTAGCAGCAGAGTCCTGTGGTGTAGGCTAATAGAGCTACAAGCTAACGGAGCTAATAGGCTACAGGTGACAAAGCTAACAGCTACCGAAATTAAACACTAAACAGGACTGACGGCTTCTGTTCAGAAGACGCATTAAACACCCCATAATGCGCTAATGCTAACGTTACATTGTTTTTCGTGGTGCCACCATGTCATTTTAACACCTTTCGTGCCACTACTATTTATTGTTCAGAGGTTTTGATAGTGTTTGACAAATGATTAAGAGAAGGAGAGTAGACACACCACGAGTTCTGTTCTGCAAACTGTGAGGAATGTTTACAACGGACAGTTTGTACGTAATTTATGGAGTGAAATTGATCTCAAAATGGTCATGTAGGCTACCACATGATATACAAATAAAAAATAAGATTCATAAACTATTTGAGTGTAATATTGGTATTCACACATCACAACCTGAAATAAATACAAATATTTTACGTACAGATAAAATATTTGTTTATTTACAAAGTGTAATTTCAATGACCAGCTACGTTTGAATATCAGGCAGACGAACGTGTTTTCAACGTGTTAGCTAGCTAACGTTCCCTCGGATGTATGCTCTAGAGCCTGTGGCGAGGAAATATGACCCTGAAAACATTACATTTAGATTCATAATGGTTCATAATATGTTTCATTACAGCTGACATACAGCACGGTTTATTCTCTCCTTTTTTTGTCATGTTGTTGTTGTTTTCTTGGGGGAATGTGGTTCTCGGACATTTTTTATTTTTTAAATCAGAAGTGGGCCTTAAGTTACACAACGTTGAACCGCTGGTTTAGGAGACTGTAATGGTGGTTTTTGTCCCCAAAACTGACGCAGACAAGAAAAGTAATTCTGATTGAAGCCAAACAATCACTGAGTTTCTGGTATTGATCAGTGACCCTCACACAGACATAGCATTGTCTTCATGTAACAGCAGGAACATCCGACTTATTGTCACTTTGAGATACATTCAGGTGTGTTTAGGTGCATTGTTTGTGAGGCAGTGAGGCTGCTGAAATGAGATGAGGCAGGAATTTAATGGTGTTTCCACACGAGCAGAAGTGAAACAGTGACACTATTATACTTCTCTATAGCCTACAGCCTTTCCTCTTTAGCTTATGTAACTTTATGTTATTTGCCACCTATACTCACACGGGTGGAAACTTGCTTCTCCTCGCGGGTTATAACAGGATCCAGGTTTGGATGAAAGTTTTCATTTCCTTTATATTTGACTTTTATTTTAAGTCCTTGATGTAATTTTGTATCTGGAGGCACAGCTTGCTGGCAAACTAACCAAAATTACCAAAACCGTGCTCTAGTCCCTGAATTAGTTATTCTAAACGCTGGGCATCTCCAAAACTCTGATGTTTTTAGGAGGAAGTTGCCAGACAGAGAAAATAACTTGTATTGCCCTTTTCTTTTACATAGCGAGGACGTGACTAAATACATGAGGAACCATGCTCACATGTAGACACATGCTGGCTATCTCTTGTAGCATAAACATGTGATTCATACTCTGCAAAATACAGTGTTACATCACCTGTTTTAATTTCTCATGAATGTTTTTGAGCGGTCAAAGTCAAATAAAAGTAGTCCTGTCCATATTTTCATATGCTTGCTCTTAGTCCAGCACATCTAGTGATGCAACATGTATTCTCAAACAGCATTTATTTAATGTTCCAATATATTATTTAGTGGCATTTATTGCAACACAGTTTCTCAGCAGTTCATGAAATAGTCACAACATGTAATCTATTGGTTTCATGTACAGAGACACCAATTGTTTTTCGTTTTGTTTGGCTGGTCTTATTGAAATAACATTTTGTGACTCCTCCATCTGTGCTTTTTCAAATAGAATAAAGAAAATTGCAATCACTTTCATGTAAACCAGATTGCTCCATCAGACAAAAACAAATAAAATGTGCAATCACTTTGCTAGAACAATGCAAATAAAGTTCTATCTGTGCAAAAAATAGCTTATTGTTTTGCACTGAATATCTTTTCAAGATCATAACAATAAAGTGCAACCTGTGCAAAACTAAATGAGTGCAGATATGTGTGAGCCATCACGTTTTATCAGTATTAGTGGCTGCAATGAGCTGCTTTCCACTACACATCTTTTTTAAACGGGGTTGCAGACTTGATACGTCCTCTCAGTTCATGCTCAATGTTGAGCTTAGATCTGTATTTGGTTTTGAGAGGCAACAGCAGAAGAGCCGATCTCACAGAGGTAGGATGTGCTGAAGGGAAGCAGAATGCCCACATGTCTGTCCGATGAGTGGATCCTCCCTCTCCACACCAAGCCACAACTCACTCAGTGTTTGAGCTGTAACCCTCAGCCTCCGGGTAGAGTCGGACGGCATCTCGATAATGTCTCTTTATTTTGCACACTAAGTTACACATGTGAGTCGCCAACGATCTTGGCCGTCGCGCAAGCGTAACCTGTATACGGTGTAAACATTTACACGAAAGTACAGGCATTTCACCATATATTTATTAATGACTTAGTTTTATGTCCGTGTACTTTGTACTTTTGTAATATGTGAAGTTCTCAATAAAGTTCTTGAAATAAAACAATTCTGCATTTCCCCCTGCGCCCCACCTGTAATACCACTGCGCCCCACTGGAGGGTTGCGCCCCACAGTTTGAGAAATACTGGGTTAATCCAACAAAACCACTTAGTTAAGTTTAGTAAAAACGTTTAAAATAAGTTTGTAAAGTTAGGTTAATGCAAAAAAAAAACACTTAGTTTCAGGAAAAACATCATGGTTGGGTATAGAGTAAGTATAAAGAGTTAGTTAGGTTAGAGTTTAAGTGTCAACCACGAAGAAGGTTCCTAAGTGACTTTCCATTGACATTGTTTTCCCGCTGAGCAACACACAAAAAAGGAAAACTCATGTCCACAAAACCAATAAATTGCATTTTGTGGCTATTTCATGAACTACCATGATACTGGGCTGTTTAGTGTGTGGTTCATTATTATCGTCCCTTAGTCATCGTATCTGCCTTATCAAGAACTTCACTAAAGGATGGATCATTCACAGTGAGAGGAATGCCACCTCTACAGGTAGAAATCTGTTTATGTAACGTACAAAGGTTCAAGCTAGTGGTTTCCAAGAGATGAATTTGTGCTTTACAAGATTATTAAAGAGATATGAACCATAGATCTTTCCTGGGCCTCTAAAACCCTTTTTAATGAAACAATCTAAGAGGAAAAATCAGGGTTTGGCATAACTGCTCACAGCTCATGTCCACGTGAAAGGAGGAACCTGTGTCAAGGAGTCACAAGTAGACGTTGCTTAATTTGAAGGGAACTGCGGTTCCAAGAAACAAAATAAGTCACATCTGGTCCTTAAAAGCGGCACTTATCAATATTGTTACATTAACAATGTGCCAAACGACAAAACAACACAGAATTATCACGCAACTCAGCTGCAGCTCCCATGAGCTGTACGGAATACTTCACTGCCAAGATGTTACCTGGAATTCTCGAGGAAAACGTTTTCTTGCGCGCCTCCACTGTGAATGGAAAACTTCACAAACAGAGTAAATCCTCGATGAATTGAGGTAAACGGGGTCTTTAAGAGTGAGACTGTAGTAGCGCAAGTGTTTTAAATAGTATTATTTCGGCAGTAATATATATATATGGAGTATATGGCACACGTTTTGTATTTTGAAATAGTCTTGCTGTTTTTAAACCTGGACCCCGTTAACTTTGATTCATCAAGGATTTACTCTGTTTTTCCGGATTCTTCGTTCGCCATGGAGGCATGCAAGAATACGTCTTCTTCATGAATTCAAGGTACCGTGCAGAGAGTAACTGATATACAACTGCTGCAGGAATGAGTCCTAAAACCCCAAAATGAGTCAGTATTTCTTGCACTTCCAGTTTCTTTATCTCAAAGTCAATGGTTTTTTAATGTGTTTTTGGTTTGGATGCCTGAAATAAGGTCTGTGGTTACCACAAGAGATTTTAACGTTTTGTTCTACAACATAAAATACGTTGTGTATTTCCAACTCAAGGATTTTGAAGCTTTTCGTGTCTTAAAGTTGCTAACAAGTGGCTGAACGAGACTAAATGTCATCACGCTGACTAGTCGGCCTTTACAGCCTCACGCTCGTGTGGCCGTGGTGTAGTTTGTTTATAGCCAAACGTTAGCATTTTATGTCTGCCAAATGCATTCATGTTGCAAAAAATAAGTAAATGCAAAAGTGGTGTTCATTCGAGAAGATTATCTTGCTGAACAAAATGTACCACAAGTGTTTGTTTCCACAGAGTTTATTTTCTGCAATAATCCAAAATCCATTGGAAAAATCCCATTGGGTTTTTGTTTGGGGAACCAGTGCAATGTTTTAAAAAGAAGTCATCCTTGCAGCACTCTATAGTATTCTCCATAATAATGACCTATGGGCTTCTGTTTGTTGCATGGAGAGTTTGTATTTTTGAAGCAATGGGCGTTGACTTGTGGGATTAAACGATTTTTGGTCCAATGGGCAATTGTTTTGGACTATTGGGGTTTCGGAACAATGGGCCTTCAGAACAATAGGCAGTCCCACTCGAGGCAGCTAAAGAGCCAGATGTTTTTCGGAGTCGATTGGAGACAAAAATAAAGCTAAAATTAGCGTGAACTTTAGTTCTACGTTCATCAGGTTATGAAATACTTGACCAAACATGACTGCTCATGTTGCTCCATGCCAGCTGAAGGCGTAACTTTCTAGAGTTTGCGATTCAACCCTATTCTGTTGCCCAGGTTTATTGACCACAGGCTTGCTCGACTCACTCACACTTCCAGGGAAACACCTTATAGCAAACCATTCGTCTCCGGAGCATTATCACTAATGGAATACACTGCTGGGATACAGAGTCCTGGGCCATAAAATGTACTCTTTATAAATGTCAACTCTGTTCTTTAACGTAAGTGATACTCCAGAGCAGGTTGGGGTGGTTTTACTGGAAAAAGGCCAGTTACCATACTGGGAAAATGGGGGTTCGCCATTATGCTTCAGTGCAAATGATATAGCTCTCAAGGCTCAAAATTCAACATTGGTCAGCACCTACATTCAACGCTTGCATATCAATTCCACCACCACCATTAAGTGGAACTGGTGAAGCTTTTTGGCTTGAGTGAAGACACGTCTCACACTTAAGATTTATTTACATACTTAAATATTAATGCTGACATTCTTTTGTGTTTCCATTGTGAACTTTTATAGACTTTAATTAGATGAGACACTCTCAAACAGTAGTTTATCTAGTGAAAAAAAAACTAAAAAGTAGGCACTGATACACTTAAACCTTGGTAAAGCTTTTGCAAAAGTTTGCTGTGTGCCCGCAGAATAATTTTGCCCCTCTTTGTGAGGGTAAAGATCTGTCGTATCGCCGGTGACACTATTGCAAAAATGAACACCCAGAGTGGTGTAAACAGGGCGTCACTTCCAGCTCACGGTTACCGAGCTGACTGTGTGCAGGCTTCTGGAACAATAACTGACAGATCGAGTGACGTTATGCTGCAAGTCAGCCAGTTATAAGTGTCGCGGCGCTCTCAATGTTGATGCTTTTTCGCTGTGTGAACCGCCTCTATGTAGAGAGTGAAGTGAATAAGCAGGCAGTCAGACAATGTGCCCGTAACCTGGTGATGAGAGACCTTATAAGGCAGCAGACTGAAGGAATGCACTGTAGTGAAATCCCACCGGTTAAGGGAGGAGAGCCCCTACAAGTCACCCAAACACTCACACATTTTTCCAATAAAGTTGATGACACTATTCAGACAAAGATAAGTTTTGTTTTTAAGACCTAGTCCTGCTAAACACACTGTACAGTTTGACAGCAGGACTTAACACCAACCGAAAGAGTCCTCGTGAGCCAAGTGCCTCCTCAATAAATCAAGCTTACGTAAGCACCTAGGAGTGCTATTAGACAGCCTCATAAAGCATGTCTTACTCTTAAGAAGCAAGTACATCGGCGCACGGTTCCAGAGATATCTGACATTTAAGACGGCTAAATTGCCAAACAGCTGCATAACAAAGACAAAGATGCGGCCGAAGTGAAGAACGGTGTATAATCTGAAGCTGAGATCACCTCCCAACACCGCTGTCACTGTGCTTTTTAAGAGTCACCAGGCTTTGGCATTTACTACGACATTTAATGTCTGTTTTCAAGCTTCTTGGCAAAGTTTGGTATTACACTAGAGAATATTTCTATCAGCCTAAAGCCGAAATGGAAAAGAACACCCAATCCAACCAAAGACGTCATAGATTTCCCTCATTATGTCCAAATACAATGTGGCATGTAGAGAGAACGGTAGGGCATCATCTCAACCAACAGGAAGTGCTCTGTACAAAGAAAAGTGGATGACTGGACACTGAACCACCTGAGTTGTTCATATTATTATTATTTTTCGGGTGTCAGAATATATCCGAACATCTCTCAGCAACTGACTTGGTGGATGTAGTCATGGTGACGTCACCCATTGGTTTGTGGACTCGCCATGTTTTTTTGGCAACCAATGAACGGAAATTTCAATATTTGGAATTCGGAGGAGTGACGTAGAGTCGGTGTATACTGTTCTAGTAGCTGCAGCGACCTGTAAACCGCCCTAAAGCATCCCCTGCTTTATGGTCTGTTTGACTCTAAATGGACCATAATGTACTAAATGAACATCATGCTGTATTGAAGAAGACTTGAAACTAGAGATTGAGACCATAAACTCATGTTTACAATGTTTACTGAGGTAATAAATCAAGAGAGAAGTAGAGTCATTTTCTCATAGACTTCTATACAACCAGAGGAGTCGCCCCCTGGTGGACACTAGAGAGAATGCAGCTTTAACACATGAAGCATCGGCTTCACTTTTTGGAAATCGAGGTTGCCTCCTGTTTACTGGCAGCTCTTCAAAGCTGCATTAGGCAAAATTAAATAATTTTTTTCAGGCCACTTAGGGGCAGTGGAACTAGTTGAAACCTCAACATTGACATCTTATCTCACTATAAAGCTGATATGGTAAATGTGTCAGCAAGCAGTGGCTTAATTACACCTCCAGCAAACATTAGCATTAATATGGAGTCGTGTGTCTGGCTACTTGCTGAATGTCCAATATTCACTTTGTTTTTAGCTGTTGTAGCTCCACCTCTTCCAGAGGAAAATACCTTTTGCTGTTAAATGCGTGAATATGTTCACCAGCTAGCTAACTTTGGTTATTGGCTTTGTTTGTTGCTGTGCATGTTTTGCATAAGGGGTTTATAGAGTATTTTCACAAAATAAATGAATAAATAAATAATAAGCTGCCTGCTAAGTTGTGGACCTCAAGCTTCTGTCTTTCTTAGAAGGTGTTATCACTCAATTTTACAGAAAGTAAACATACACATTGGCTAATATTTACAGTACATATCTTGTCATTTCTGTACAGTTCAAAACTAAAAAAAGTTTGAAATGGAAAACAGTGGTCACTAAGAGAGCTGCAGGGTACCCAGAACAAGCTGTTGTTTAATCACAGGAGACTGCTGCAATCATCCAATGACACAAATCTTCTGCTGAGACTAAACACTGCAGGGTTAATGCTGAAGACTAACTGCTCCTGTCTGCAAAAAACTTATGTAAAAACACTCAAACACATGGAACTATTTTCCTGAAAAAACAACAGTCCAAACCCTGAGAGCCACACAAAGTCTTGCAGCACGGCCCCCGATCGTACGGGACAATTACTGCGACGGGACCACGCTGAGCAGCTTCACAATGATTCTTTTAAAACAAGAAATATGTGTTGAGTTCAAGCAGAAATATGCGGCGTGCATGCGGGCAGCAATCACACAGCAGGACTTCTCTGCTTCTGTACGAGAGGCCGCACTCCTTTCATAGAAATCATACGAGTCTCAGGGCAGGAAGCCACCTACTCAGGAGTTAAATAGGTCGTCACGGTGGTAACCGTGCTGTACAGTGACAAAGACATGCATCAAAGGTTGATTTTTGTTATGTAACTGACTGGATGGCTCGCTGATATTTCAGAAAAATGTGCTCCTGGCCTCAGGATAGACAGGTGGCCGGATAAAGTTTGGAAACAGGATCTGAAATAGATTTTTCGAGTCAAAACATTTTCATATAAATAAATGTTTTACCACTTACTATCACTCAACAGTAATTGAAAGCTTTTACGTTGACCACCACAAATGCAAGCCATCTTGTCTTTCCTTGCATGTAGAAGGTATAAGTCACACTGTGGGCCATGTGCTTCTGTTTGGAATAAACAGAGGAGAATAGTTTGTATAGTTCGCGTGAGCAGTAATGACAGCTCACAGGGAAAGACTTCTGCCTACAGAGACGCAAATTACAAGCAGCAGAAATCCACCCAAACAGCAACCAAAATATTTGTTATAGCAAATAGACTTTGATGAAGGTATGGCTAAGATTATGCAACTAAAATATTTAAGAATAGGAAGATTATGGTCACCAAAATCAGTGGTATTCATCCTCTGGGAACCATGAACGTCTACAAACTGTCGTGGCAATACATCCAGATTTTGTTACTTCAGTCTTGAACAAACTGGAGGACCGACCAAACAAACAATTCATATATAACCACGCCATGAGTAGCATCGCCAAGAAGTCTGAAAGGACGCAAACCAGGTGGCAACTTCTGATTCTGCCGAGCGAAGCCAATGCTAAAGTGTCTTAAAGCTGCATTCTCTCTTAATAATGTACTAAATGAACATCATGCTGTATTGAAGAAGACTTGAAACTAGAGATTGAGACCATAAACTCATGTTTACAATGTTTACTGAGGTAATAAATCAAGAGAGAAGTAGAGTCATTTTCTCATAGACTTCTATACAACCAGAGGAGTCGCCCCCTGGTGGACACTAGAGAGAATGCAGGTTTAACACATGAAGGATCGGCTTCACTCTGCAGAACCGGAGGTTGCCGCCTGTTTTTTATGTAGCGTCCTATATCCTTAATGTTTCTATGTAAATAAAAAATGTGCCATCCTCTTTTTAAAAACAATTTTTGGTCACTGATAACCCTGTGTTTGACGTCACATTGCTATGAATTGTGGGTAATTCCCCCAGGCAAAGTCTGCAGAAATGCGGACTTACGGAAAGTGTAAATAAAGGGCTCAAAATGTCTGCGAGAGAGATTCAAACACTCGAGGACTTGAGAGTGAGACAGAACTAAACCCTCGTGGACTCTTGGCCATGTGTGAAGAATGGGATTGGGCCTTACTCTCTGCCTTGCTACATAAATGGCACACTGCTTCCTGTATTGGCAATGATCATAAATCCTGAGGTGCGGGATTATGAAATAGGAACATCATCTCTAGGCATACTTGGCTACAAAAAGGGCATCACAGAGCTGACACACTGCTTGATTGAGTACAAAAACATCACAGTAATGACCTAATTGCAGAGAAAAAAACTGATAGATTATTTAAAATGGCAAAAGGGAAGTGTCTGGAACATCATGATCAGACACATTGCAACAACAATACGAGGCGTTCTGCAGGGAAAGCATGACCTTGGTTTTTAATTAGGCATATGATCCTCAGAGAATATATTGTTTGGCTCTTCTGTCAATCTGACGTTTGAGGTGCAGAAATTAAGCTGATGCCACGAGAATTATACGGCGAGAGCTTTGTTTTGGCTGGTGTAATGTTAATGTGAGCCAGGGGACAATTTGAACAATCAGATAGCCCTCCTGAGAGCGCTCTCATGGGCCTCCAGTGCTCCGAACATCATGCGACCTCTGATGTTTGGAGACGAGCTCAGGGCCATGCAGGTAAACACTCCACGTGGGGAACAGATAACCTGACCAGCAGGCCACAGTTTGCCCACTTGGATGGAACTTTGATGAGCTAAACGGCCCCCCAGGGGACTGTCCCCTCCCACTTCCTGTTTACTCTGAACATTACCAAGACGAAGGATCTGATCGTGGACTTCCGCAGGATTAAACCTCCACAGTACCCTGTATTCATCCATGGAGGTCAAGCCGGTTCACTCCTATAAATACTTCGGGACTATCTCCAGTTCTGAAAAGTGAAGTCAAAGCTTCATGTGTATAACCTGCATTCTCTCTAGTGTCCACCAGGGGGCGACTCCTCTGATTCTATAGAAGTCTATGAGAAAATGACTCTACTTCTCTCTTGATTTATTACCTCAGTAAACATTGTAAACATGAGTTTATGGTCTCAATCTCTAGTTTCAAGTCTTCTTCAATACAGCATGATGTTCATTTAGTACATTATGGTCCATTTAGAGTCAAACAGACCATAAAGCAGGGGATGCTTTAGGGGCGGGGCTACACAGTGATTGACAGGTCTCTACCAGAGACGTATACGGCGTCTCTACGTCACTCCTCCTCAGTCCTGATGTGGTCACTTCCTGTTCACTGGTTGCAAGAAAGCCAAGAAGGAGACGACCAAAATGCCAAACTCTAGGCTTCATAACATCTACAAACCAACGAGTGACATCACGATGACTATGTCCACTTCTTATATACAGTCTGTGGGTTGGAACCAAACACAGATCAACAGATTTAGACGCAGCAGGAAGAGTTCAATGATTTATTGAAAAAAATAAATGAACAAAAGCATTTAGCACGGTAAAAACTAGACACTAAGACAACAAGACTCTAGGAAGAAGGGCTTGAACACTGGACACAAGGAGAACAAAGGCACTGGGCTGGTAGTGAGTGACTGATTGGGGAAGTGAGAACAGGTGAGCTGAGTGCAGGGCTAACGAGGGACAGCTGACATTAATCAGGGCAGACGGTCTAAACTGGCAAGAAAACACACAAAGGTAGAAATAAAAGTGATGTGAAATAAAATAGGAAGCATTTAACTTGAATGATATGAATGAATGTAACCAAGAAAAAAGATAACCTCAGCAGCTGGGCAGATTATTCCCACATTAACTTTTGAACTTCTGATTTATATTTACAAGCATTTTGCACACCGTACTGCAATTTGCACATTCACTTAAAACTTTTTATATTAGTATCATAGACTGTACGTAAGAGTGGACGTAGTCCTCGTGATGTCTCTCATTGGTTTGTGGACCGACGTTTTGAAGCCTTGAGTTCAGCGTTTTGGCAGTCGCCATTGTCACAAACCGGGCCGCACGGCCATGACAAAAGTGAGATGCACACAACCAAGCAAATTAACTAATTATTATTAACTTAAAGGCACCATAAGAGGCGAGCTTAAACTTTTTTTGCAACCAGTGAACAGGAAGTGACCATATCTGGACAGAGGAGGAGTGACGTAGAGACGCCGTATACGTCTCTGGTAGAGACCTGTCAATCACTGTGTAGCCCCGCCCTAAAGCATCCCCTGCTTTATGGTCTGTTTGACTCTAAATGGACCATAATGTACTAAATGAACATCATGCTGTATTGAAGAAGACTTGAAACTAGAGATTGAGACCATAAACTCATGTTTACAATGTTTACTGAGGTAATAAATCAAGAGAGAAGTAGAGTCATTTTCTCATAGACTTCTATACAACCAGAGGAGTCGCCCCCTGGTGGACACTAGAGAGAATGCAGCTTTAACACACGAAGCTTTGGATTCATTTTTCAGAACGGAAAGTTGCCATCTGGTTCGTATGTGTTTGACATTTGTGATTGCACCATTCTTTCGACATTTCTCCCCAAGGGATGGATGATCCAGTGGCATCACAATAATGGGATGTAGAAAACAGGGATTTTCAGTCATTAAAAAGCCATAAATGCGATGTGGAGTAACGGGAACAAGGTGTGAGCTGTTAGTCAATTTGCTCCAGGCCCTTTCGGACAGCCCTCTCACATGTTTACCTCCTCTTCCTTCCTCCGTCCACGCGCTGCGGAGGACGTCACGTGATCCGAAGGAATTTACACTGGAATGAAGGCTGGTTGTTCCTTGTCTGGCTGAGACGAGGCTTTTTTTCCCACACTAGAGAGCAGATTCATTTCTGAGCCGTAGTGGAAAGAATCAGCGAATAAAAGGTCTGAGAAGCACATTAGAAAACTGACATAATACGGTATGAATTGATTCCCTTACTGCCTCTATTAGCAGGTATGTGGTACAGTAGAGCTACTGGTGGACAGACATGAGCTGAGCTGTGGAAAAAAACAAGGGGAAGAAATCAGTGTGGTCAATATACTTTACAGACTCCTGTCATCGCTGTCCCCCCGAATCCTGGAACAAAATGTATGCACTTTTTTTGCACAACATCAGCCACAAGAATGGGCCGGCAGGTCCACGGGGTCACTTCTTGAAATACGGCGTTTGAATGTCCTAACTAGTATTTTTTTCTGTGGATACAAAAAGCCTAATGAATCTGGCAAGGATGTGATTTGTGGAATATTCCGTTGAATCCAACCCCTCCATTGATTGGGAATGTATGACACGTGTATTAGTCATGCAGTGTGTTTTATTTTTCCTGGCAGCGAGGCCTCACCACAGCATTATCTCTCTCTCTCTCTCGCTCTCTCGCTCTCTCTCTCTCTCTCTCTCTCTCTCTCTCTCACAAACTGCTGTATCCAGTTTTGTCTAAAAATCCCCCTCCGGGTGTGCACGTCCAGCAGATAAGCTTTGAAATGTAAACAAGTCATGAACGCATCTGCAAACACATTTTTGGCTCTGCAGTAAAAGTTTACAACGAACAAAATAAGAGCCCTAGCGTTACGCAACAGGGGGGGGTTGTAATGGAGGCAATGCATGCAGAGGGTGAAAGGGCGGATGAATGATGAGTTCCATCACCCGGTAATTCATATGCATCCACCTGTATTTCCTCAAGGATAAACCTTTGTATTAGCCTTTATAATTAACGACTCGCTTGCAGCTGTTCTGAGATTTCTTCCATCAACAATACGGAACACTGAAAGGACAGCGAGGGGCTCTAGGAATATATGTTTTTTTTATATATTTAATATAAAAATTCTGTTCTCTTAATTTGAAAACAGAGAAGTTTCTTTGATGAGTCGACAGTCCTACCAGAGGCCAAAATCAACAAAAATCTGGCTCTGTGAAATGGAACAGATCGGCTTCAGTGTCATCCAGCAATTTCTGTCCTCTTCACCAAGAGTTCCAGTAATACAATAAAAACAGTTGGTCACGAAACACAGATTTAAAACCAGACCTGACATGTTAATCATGCTCTTTCAACTAAAGATCCCTTTATAGTCATTTTTTAGATAAATGCTGCTTTTAAAAAAGCAATATATTTGATCATATTTGGATTAATAGGTCAGAAGTGTGGAACCTTCTCCATTCATTCTCCATTCAACAACGTTGTGCTGAAAATAAAAGGTGCATGCAGGCTGAGGGGATGTTCTGTCGGGAGATGCAGTGACTTTAACCAAGAGTGCAGAGCTATGAGTAAGGAGAACTAACTAACTAACTTACTTACTAACAAAAGTCTGCTAATTCATGCATTGTAAAACAGCAAATCACATGGTAGTGGCACGTAATGTGTTAAAATGATGCGACGGCACCACGAAAACAACGCCAAGTCAATTAGGATCCATTTTCCTGGTGGACACGTATTAAACGTATCCATGTAATAGATGCAACGAGCTAGTGACGCAGTATGAACATCGACCTCTAACAGCGGTCGAGAAGGAGGGTTAATGGGTCAAACAAACACAGGACTTTCAACCAGGAGACCAGTGTTCGTGTCCCAACGCGTTGTTGAGTTATTATGAAGTTG
This sequence comes from Leptoclinus maculatus, assembly GCA_032191485.1. Lineage (NCBI taxonomy): Eukaryota > Metazoa > Chordata > Actinopteri > Perciformes > Stichaeidae > Leptoclinus > Leptoclinus maculatus. Next base: position 73,207 of record JAVDOI010000341.1, read on the forward strand.
CGTTTGTGACGTTTCAACTAAACCTGACGGAGTGATTTTGTTGCTTACACCATGTTTTTCCTGAATCTAAGTGGTTTTCTTGCCAGGGTACATTGTTTTCAATATGCCGACACGTCACTTTAACACATTACTTGACGCTGCAGAGATTGTGGTCATTTCAGATATTTCGGTGCGATCAAGTTGAAAACACCATAGACTTTCAGGAGGTGCCTCGTCTTGGAGCTGCTTTGGGGAAACGTTATTTCTTGTAGATTAAAGCCAGACCTCCGGTTCAACCGAGTGAAGCCAAAGCTTCATGTCTTAAAACCTGCATTCTCTCTAGTGTCCACCAGGGGGCGAGTCCTCTGGTTGTATAGAAGTCTATGAGAAAATGACTCTACTTCTCTCTTGATTTTTTCATGGTGGACACACAAATGAAACGCATCCACGTGACTACGCAACAATCAGAGGTGATGAGTTAAATATTGAGAAAGAGCACTTATTGTGGGCGGAACACAAAAAACGCTTTGTGCCACCACATGTCCCAAAGACTTTTTCTATATATACAAATTTATTTGAAGGCCAACCATGTTTTTCCTAAACCTACTTGAAGTGGTTTTGTTGCCTCAAGTTAACTTTCTCACACAGCTCTTGTCGTGTAGTCAAAGTCTCGTTTATTCAATCGTATGCTCACTATTTCCTGAACACATTCGTCTTCGCTAAAATCTTATTATATAAAATGATTCAGACTCGTCCTGACTTTTGTTATGCGCCAGTGTTTTAAATAGTTCAGATATAGCTACGCTGCATGTCTAAGCTAGAACATGCATGTTTGGGAAGTAGTGAGAAAATTACCTTTTTCTAAACGTGATTATGTAACATCTCTTTTGATTTATAAATATTGATCCCATCTATGCAGCCTGTTCTTGACAGCCTTTTCTATTCTAAACACATTCCATATAAAATCCTCAGCCACACACGGACTGATGGCTTCTCTGTTTACGGAGACAATAACTGTGGAGGTTTTTTTTTGTTGTTATATATGAAAGAGAAACACAGTAGTTAGCTCTGGCAGCCGAGTGTCATCAAATCAGACGAAGAACTCAAATTTCAACAACAAAAATGCAGATGAAGAAGAAACAGATGGATGGCTCGAGGTTGTTCACTGTTGAAAGTACAGGATTAGCGGTAAACATATTTTTTATGTTTTGCCGTCGATGCCTTTGTTTTCCTAGTAAGACAGCGGTGCCGACCTACATAATGGCATCCCATGCTGTGGACTGCTGAGATTGTTATTCCTTATAGTGCAAAGTTCTGAAGTTTCAATTTGACCAGTAACGCCAAGTTCTAACAATAGATCGGAGCCACACTGAGCATCTGTGCATCTCTGAAACACTGGTAAAAGTCTCCATTGGTGGACTGTAGGGCTCCAAAAATGTATTCAAAAAGTAAAAAGTAAAATACCGAATCTGTCTGCCTTCTGCCTCGCACGCATCGAAGAGAGGCGGAGTCCCTCCTCTTCCGGTATATTTTGGGAAAAATGTGAATGGTGGTCAACGGAGCGATGTACAATGTACGTCACCAACATGGCCGTTAGCATGGCTTGCTAGCTAGCTAACTTAGCTATGTTCCAAATGTAACGTTATCTTTACCTGATGTGTTTTATCTAACATGAATGTTAAATACTGACCTGGCAACATAACTCCTCACAGGGCCAGTGAAGACGACAATGTTAACAATTTTAATGATGAAGTATACTTAACAAAATAATCTAGCACAAAGGCCCGCTAGCTTTCAGCCGAGCTAACGGTAACGGTGTCTGATAAGACGTCTGAAACTTACGTTTCTGTTTCTACGTCAGCAGTCGACTACCGAGTTAGTACTGTGGAGGATTTCAGTATTAAGTATAGAATTAGTGGGATTTTAGTATTAGAATTAGTTTAGTATGATGATTAGCACCTCTTGTGGTGAATAGAAGTGTCAAAATAATAAGAATGTTACGATGGGTTAAAGTGTTGCAATATATTTATCTATGAGATGTAATATGTTTAGAATGAGTTTAGGAAGCATCGTGGAAATGCCGCACATATGCTTGTAAAAAGTGTCAAAGTATCAGGAAGTACCAGAATACTTATCTAGTGTAGAGTGTTTACAATATGTTTACTATAGGAGTGTGGAACCATAAGAGACAATTATTGGATGTATTATTAATGAATGTATTAATCTGTAAGAATAGTCGATAGGGATAGACAGGATTTTAAGTCGGGCTTTAACAGAGGACACCAAGAATAGAGCGAGGACCCCAAGAAGGAGGAGCTACAGACGGAGACCAATAGGAGATGACGAGGGAGTCAGCTGACTAAGGCTAGGAGGAGTCAGCTGGATTTAGCCAATAGTATTTGAGACAGATATTTTACGGACTATGAAAGGAGATTCAAATGTTTATTTCACTCTCTTCATCACATTTCGTCCTTCAGGTAACAAGCTTCCTGTTTGGAGTGTGTGTGAAAGCTGTTCTCGAGAGCATTTTACTATCGATAGTTAATTCAGATTGCATTTGATATTAAATACATGTTTTATTTTGAAACCTGAATTCAGCGAACTTATTTTTGGCGCACATGCGCAGTAACTAGTCAACAAACCAGTCCAGCGTTAGTGGCTCCTGTTTATACTTTGCCCCAACAATTTGGAGACCACGAAGGGACAAAGGGACATTAGGGGCTTTGAATATTCGACTCTGAGAAGGCTGACATGACGTGAGATGGGTAGACACTTTCGGAGATCTCGCAAACATAAGGTGAGCAGAGCCGTTTTAATAAAAATCTGTTTAGGTAGACTATAGGAAATCTTAGGCGGAAGTGTTTGCATGATTTACGTTACTGGAAGCTGGACAGAGGAGAGGAGACCGCAGACAACTGGTAACTGTATTGATTTAACTTTAAAGTGGTTGTAACTCTGTATGAATAGCATCTGCAAGCTGAATTAGGAACATATGTGTGCTTTGATTACACGTTGTTCTTTGTTGTGAAATCCTACCGGTGAGGCCTGATGTGCAGGTAACCCCGAGAGAGGGGGATGTTGATGAAGTAGCATTGATCACGCTATAAGTATTAGCTATTGGAACTAAGCAGCTAGAAAGAAGCTTGAGAAGCGGTCGAAGTTCTGGGCTTTGGTTTTTCGGGCGAACTGAAACTGCGAGGCAGGGTTACGTGAGGACAAGGCGACGGTCCCCTCAGTTCTTGCATTGGCAGTTTCGGGTCTGAGGAACTGATGACTCTTAAGTGCGGGAGGGAATAAATTATAGATTTGTGGGGCTAAGATCTCGGGTTGTACAGGGTGTGTAATTGGGCGATACTGAATTTATGATGCATGGACGTGCACGTGGTTCAGGTCCGGTGAACATGCGTTTAGACTACTGCAGAGACTGGCCGCTGCGTTAAGTTAATTGTAATGATGGGAAATAGTGCATGGTACTAACTGTGTATCTTAGACAATTAGGGGTGGCTAACGTGGGGTTGATCTCTTAGAAGAGTAGCAGAGAGTTTGTAAGCTATGGCGAACTGGAAGGCGTAGTTAAGACTTCGTGGGTTTAGTGTTGAGCTAGGCGAACTGCGAACTGTTTTGCTCGTTTTTTGGGTCTAGTGAACAGGCGTTAAACTACTTAAATCGAAGAGACTGGCTGCTACGTTATGATAAAACCTAAAGGGGAAATAATACATGAAACTGTGTATTTAGTCGTTGCATTGGGTTGCAGTGCTGAGATAGCATTGTGTTGTGTGAATGATATGGTAAGCTGGAGACTGATTGCAGTTCTGGTGCTACCTTAGATCGTGAAAGAGGAGACTATTGATTATAATATCTGGTATGGTGGTGAGAAGCCACGGCCAGGACTAGTTTGAGAAGGTGTGTGAATGTGGCATATTGTAAGAGTTGAGACTACGGTGCTTTGTGAGTGCTGAAGATACGTTTTGCCGTGTAGCTCAAGCTAATAACAATAGCCGCTAATAGCATTAGCTTCTTTGTTCGTTTTCGCGCCAGTTTTTTGAGGAAAACACCATAGAAGAAGAGAAGATAACTTCGACATCTAGCGGTTGGAGGTGTAATTGCATGATAATTACAGTAAACTCCACTACCCAGAAAACCTAGAGGTGAAATAATTATAGAACTACAGAATGTTTCACCACCTATCTTTTGTAGGAGTAATTACTTTAGGACTACCAAATACTTAGTCATCTAGTAGATTGATAGATAAATTACAATAAGGTGAGTTTTTGGTGATAAACTTGTGATATCATTGTTTTGGACTCTATATTTTAATTTGCATTTACTTAGATTGTTGCTCTTAGTTTTAATTCAGTATTTTAATAGTCATTGATAATATTAATTGTAACTTAAATTATTCATTTTAGTTTCAATTCAACAGTTCAACTTTAGTTTAGTAAGTTTAGTTTGATCCAATATTTTAACCTCCAGTTTTAATTCAATTGGTATCCTACAGTTGTTTATTTTGATTCAATATTTTAACTGGCATAGTTGATTTTGATCCGACATTTGTAATTTTTTATTTTAACTTTAGTTCACAATTTTAATTAATTTTGATTTAACATTTAGACTTTCGATTGTTTGGTGCTGACCAATAAGATACAAAGACGTTAACTAACATGTTTTAAGTTTTATTTTCACAGGTGATGAACATAGAGGCAGCTGCTGACAGGAGAAAGCAGTCTCCTGTTGTATTACCAGGTAGCTGGCTGTGGATGAGGTCCATAGGTGCCAACAAGTTGGATTGGACCATGAGAGATCCATTTTAGAGAAGTTTACATAGATGACATAAGGGTACCAAGGGGGGTGCTTAATGAATTTACAGCTAGAAATCAAGTAGGAGCCGGTTTCGAATCAGCATTTTTTTTGATGGTCGACAATCAATAAAGATGTGGATTGGATTAATTACATTTACTGTAACCAGCAGCATTTTGTAAACTTCACTCGTGATGCCATAGTGGGACTTCATGAGCTGGTAGATAAGACTAGTTTAATGGCCTTGCAGAACAGAATGGCATTAAATATGATTTTAGCAGTGTGCAAAATGTTTGGATTTGCTTGTAGTACTTTCATTCTGAACAACACAGTTCCTGGTCATCTTCACTGGGATCCTGGAAGACCTGATTGAGTCCAGATGGACTTCTGATAACATCCGGTGAGATATTGAAATTTTGGAAAGTTGACTCTTGAGAGATTGTTTTGTCAATTTGTTTTGGGATTTTTTTGTTTTATAGGGTAAAATTGGGATTTAAAGATACATTGAATTAAGTATAATTTTTGTTAAGTGAGCAGACAAGCTTCTCAGAAATTGTTCTTTCTATTCCTCATTGTACAGGATGAAACCTGAAGATGTCCTCCACCTGGACCAACCAGCATCACGACAAGAGCCGCTCACATCAGCTACAGTCCTTGTCCTCTGTTGATGCCGTTGTATTCGTAGACTTTTACAGGGGTTAATTGATACTGTGCTTAGTGAGACAGAGATGTAGGGAAATTGGTTAGGTATAGATGATGAGGATGAATTTTAACGACTGATGATTTACTGTTTAGTTGGGGAAACTCACTCTTAGACCATAAAGGTAACACACTCTGAAGAGTGTGTTAGGGGGGATTTGTGGAGGATTTCAGTATTAAGTATAGAATTAGTGGGATTTTAGTATTAGAATTAGTTTAGTATGATGATTAGCACCTCTTGTGGTGAATAGAAGTGTCAAAATAATAAGAATGTTACGATGGGTTAAAGTGTTGCAATATATTTATCTATGAGATGTAATATGTTTAGAATGAGTTTAGGAAGCATCGTGGAAATGCCGCACATATGCTTGTAAAAAGTGTCAAAGTATCAGGAAGTACCAGAATACTTATCTAGTGTAGAGTGTTTACAATATGTTTACTATAGGAGTGTGGAACCATAAGAGACAATTATTGGATGTATTATTAATGAATGTATTAATCTGTAAGAATAGTCGATAGGGATAGACAGGATTTTAAGTCGGGCTTTAACAGAGGACACCAAGAATAGAGCGAGGACCCCAAGAAGGAGGAGCTACAGACGGAGACCAATAGGAGATGACGAGGGAGTCAGCTGACTAAGGCTAGGAGGAGTCAGCTGGATTTAGCCAATAGTATTTGAGACAGATATTTTACGGACTATGAAAGGAGATTCAAATGTTTATTTCACTCTCTTCATCACATTTCGTCCTTCAGGTAACAAGCTTCCTGTTTGGAGTGTGTGTGAAAGCTGTTCTCGAGAGCATTTTACTATCGATAGTTAATTCAGATTGCATTTGATATTAAATACATGTTTTATTTTGAAACCTGAATTCAGCGAACTTATTTTTGGCGCACATGCGCAGTAACTAGTCAACAAACCAGTCCAGCGTTAGTGGCTCCTGTTTATACTTTGCCCCAACAGTACTTATGTAACTAAATGTGTTTTATAACACTTACAATGTATTAACATGACAACAATTTACAATGTTAAGTTATGTGTTACCAAAAAGGTTGTTAAGTAAACTCAAAAAAACAAATTCAGACAAGTTTTTAGACGTATTCCGACATAGGTTTTTCTTTTTTATTTACATTTTATACTTTTACAAAAACAACTCTCTTTTTTTTAATAACAGGACTGCAAAGCCAGAACACTAGCAAAGATTCAGAAACAACCATGAACTCTAAAATACAGAGTGGTCTTGTCAGTTTTTAAACAGCCAACTGTGGAATATGATCCAGTTATAACACTCAACACCACAAACGTCACTTCTCCCTATACAATGTGCAGGTTGCATTACTATCTGGGATGTTTTGTACAGTTTCTCCAAACTACAGTTTAAATACAGTATCAAAGACACAAAATACAACATCTGTCTCAAAGCAGGTTGTAATCAAGTAGCCTACAGTATAAAGAATATGCAACATAGTATGAGTGTATATATACTGTATATTTATATATATATATATATATATATATATACACACACTGCAGACAGTCACAAAGTGAAGACTACTAAGGCCCCCCGTACTCCCCACACTAAGCTGTTCTATTCACATTTAACAAGAATATCCAAAGATGCCATGAAACAGCAACCATAATACAAAAAAGTCACCAAAAATATATATATATATATATATATATATATATATATATATATATATATATATATATATATATATATATATGCCGTTATGAAGAGCTACCATGTGTTTTATCTTGTATTTTCCTTTCTTTTAAATAAACCAGAAGGACTGGAAAACATATACAACATCAAGTGTACATTGAAAAGGCATGTCCTGTATATAATCAGAGATTAAAAAAACACATTGCACATTAATAAAAGAAGGATAAATGTACAGAAAAAGAAGAGGGCATGCTGAACAACAGATTCGAGCTACGCTGGATGAAGAACCATCGACTAATAAGGCCGTGACAGAACGCGTCGCCAACTGAAGACATGCTCTCTCTCACTTCACAGAACGATAAGAACATGCAACTCTAGAGACAAACCGCCGTTTGATATCGAAGCTTTGTTCCTCGTTTCACAGATCAAACGGGGTCCTCGCCTGTTTGATTCACCTTCAATCACATTTAAACTAAATTATACATTCTTTTTTTTAATATATATATGTATCTATATATATATTTAGAATTCACCATTCCAAAGACGAAATTAAATCTTTTAAAAAAGACACCGGTCCATTTATTGCACAACCATCGGGTCACAAAAATATTTTGGGCACTTTTGCGTTTTTCAACAAAACAGCAGCATATTTCATTATAAAAAAGTTTGTTTGGAT
>JAVDOI010000342.1:0-37500 GCA_032191485.1 Leptoclinus maculatus
GACAGAGAGAGAGAGAGGGAGAGAGAGAGACAGGGGAGAGAGAGACAGGGAGAGAGACAGAGAGAGAGAGAGAGAGAGAGAGAGAGAGAGAGAGAGAGAGAGAGAGAGACAGAGAGAGGAATTGGGAGGTGTTGAGAAAGAGGAAAAAAAGAACAAGAGAGAGAGAGAGAGAGAGGTTTTTCTGTCACACCCCCTCCGGCATCCTGTGCTATCTTTAACACACAGGCCTACGTTCTAACCTATCCTGCCCCGGCTGTGATGCTACGTCACAGCGCTTCTATCTCAGCGCTGGACGGGATGTACGGAGGCTTCTGACTGACTGTCATCACAGCGACACGTTAGCATCACAGAACAGAAGAAAGAGAGATCACACATGACAGCTTCATGTTGAGCCAGCAGATTTGATTTCGGCTTCATGCTCAGGCCTGTGTACTAACGGTGTGTGTGTGTGTGTGTGTGTGTGTGTGTGTGTGTGTGTGTGTGTGTGTGTGTGTGTGTGTGTGTGTGTGTGTGTGTGTGTGTGTGTGTGTGAGAGGCAGGCTGTCTCAGAGTTGGAGTGCATTACGCCGATGACATTAATTATGCTAATAGCCATCAGCTCCCTCAGCGTTGCAGTGCTGATCGTCAACAGAGCCTCTTTATCTGAAGCTCCGGCTCCTGATGTGCCAGGATAGGAAGTAACTAATTACATGGAATCAGATTACCCCAAAAATAAACGCCTCTTTATCTAAAGCTCCAGTTAGTGGTTCGGTGGATGGGGAGAGGAGGGAGAGAGCACAAATGACTTGTAATCTGATTACTGAGGTAATCAGGAAGTTAAAATCACGTGATCTCACTCAGACATGTAGGTAGAGACGGGGACCAGCTAATTACATGGACACAAGGCGTCATTAGTGGACGTGATGGGAGGAGAAGAGATGATTACAGGATGATTCATTCAAAAATCTATATTAGGATTATATCAAGATCATGTGAGATCTGGGATCTGTTAGGAAAATGTATAAAAGTTGAAAATGCATGTTGTTCGTGTTGTCTCACTGCAGTTCATGCATTTCATTTGACCGGAGGAATATTAGTGGAACGTGTTAAATTTGAGATCATATTTACGATGAGGCTTTCCTTGTGTGTTGATATGAACTCACCACATTTCATACATTCGTTGCAGGCGATGAGGCTCTCAGGCTGTTACGAGCACATGTAAGAGGACATGAGGTAGGAAACGGACCGGTCTGGAAGTTTAGATGAGACGGCGTCTGTCTGTGTTATCTACAGACATTCAAATGCACCTTTAGCCTCGAGGTAACCTTTAAGGGTTCTCTTGTGAGTACATTAGTTTCAGTCACAGAAAAGTTGGATTGAGGATTAGAATATGAGTTAAATTAAGGAATAACTAGCAGTCTTATGAACGTATAGAGGATGCTGTGAAATAGCCTCGATGAACACAACGGTTAGGGGTTAGGAGTTAAGAGTTAAGGGTTAGGAGTTAAGGGTTAAGGGTTAGGGGTTAATGGTTAGGAGTTAAGGGTTAGGAGTTAAGGGTTAGGAGTTAGGAGTTAAGGGTTAGGAGTTAAGGGTTAGGAGTTAAGGGTTAGGAGTTAGGAGTTAAGGGTTAGGAGTTAGGAGTTAAGGGTTAGGGGTTAGGGGTTAATGGTTAGGAGTTAAGGGTTAAGGGTTAATGGTTAGGAGTTAAGGGTTAGGGTTAGGAGTTAAGGGTTGGGAGTTAAGGGTTAGGAGTTAAGGGTTAGGAGTTAAGGGTTAGGGTTAGGAGTTAAGGGTTAGGAGTTAAGGGTTAGGAGTTAAGGGTTAGGAATTAAGGGTTAGGAGTTAAGGGTTAGGGTTAGGAGTTAAGGGTTAGGAGTTAAGGGTTAGGGTTAGGAGTTAGGGGTTAGGAGTTAAGGGTTAGGAGTTAGGAGTTAAGGGTTAGGAGTTAAGGGTTAGGAGTTAAGGGTTAGGAATTAAGGGTTAGGGTTAGGAGTTAAGGGTTAGGAGTTAAGGGTTAGGAGTTAAGGGTTAGGGTTAGGAGTTAAGGGTTAGGAGTTAAGGGTTAGGAGTTAAGGGTTAGGGTTAGGAGTTAAGGGTTAGGAGTTAAGGGTTAGGGTTAGGAGTTAAGGGTTAGGAGTTAAGGGTTAGGAGTTAAGGGTTAGGAATTAAGGGTTAGGAGTTAAGGGTTAGGGTTAGGAGTTAAGGGTTAGGAGTTAGAGGTTAGGAGTTAAGGGTTAGGAGTTAAGGGTTAGGAGTTAAGGGTTAGGAGTTAAGGGTTAGGAATTAAGGGTTAGGAGTTAGGAGTTAGGGGTTAGGAGTTAAGGGTTAGGAGTTAGAGGTTATGGGTTAGGAGTTAAGGGTTAGGAGTTAGGAGTTAGGGGTTAGGAGTTAAGGGTTAGGGTTAGGAGTTAGAGGTTAGGGGTTAGGAGTTAAGGGTTAGGAGTTAGGAGTTAAGGGTTAGGAGTTAAGGGTTAGGAGTTAGGGGTTAGGAGTTAGGAGTTAGGAGTTAGGGGTTAGGGGTCAAGCCTGAAGGCAGACAGACTCCAACAGAACAACTGTAAACTTAAAAACACAAAAAGACAAAACCGTATAAAACGTGCTTTGCAACAAAGGAAAAGAAACAGAAACAACATTAAAACGGAAAGAATGTCAGAATTATATTAAGTAAGAATAAATTAAAAATATATTTTAAAATAAGATGGAGTTGTAAAAATAGAATGCATGACATAATAATAATAATATCAAAAATATCAACAATAATACAAGTAGAATAACAGTAATAGTGATTATCAACATAATAAAAATAATCATATTACTTATAATAATAATAATATCAATCATTATATTAATACTCATATTTGCAGCTGCTGTGAATTTGGTTCTAGTGTTGGAGCGTCAACATTAATCAGACTACAGAACATGTGATAGTTAATGATTACTAACGCTGTAACTGATGCTTCCTGTATTGTTGCCAAAGTTTCAGATAAGAATACGATATTTTCTCTTAATCATAATCAGAACGTTAACGGTTGACCAGCAAAGATCCGGGACGCTTATTGCAACCCAGTGACTCTCGCTCCTAACTGACATTAGACATCAGTGAACATCTGGAGGAGGAACTCCACCGTCACTAAAACAAACCATTCCTCCACGTTTCTGACGTCACCAGTAACCAAATGGTTAAGGAGAGCAAAGGTGAAAGGCCGTTCACGGCGATGCTCGGAGATGGAACTATTTCTGGTGCATTCTGGAGGAGTGCTGGGGCAGAGAAAGCCATTGTTCTGCCTCTGCACTGAGGCTGGCAAACAGTCAGCATCCAGCCGCGCTCTGTGGGCGCGCTGCTGTTGATACTGTAATAGAAGTGAGCGACGGGTCACGGCAGCTGTCAAACCTCAGCCGTCAGCGTGCTGCAGACACACGACTCTTAACGAGGCAACAAAAAACACATAACTTATTGAGATGGCACCATCTCTGTCATGTAAAGTCTAAACCACAAAGCTGCAGCTGTTATACTACTTCATTACCTCCTGAGAGTCATTTTACAGAAGGTGCACTGCTGTTCACATGACACCTTAAGACCCTGTGGGATATGTGATGGGAGTGCCTTCTAAATACCAGGTTTCATCTGCTCAATCTTAATGGGAAATATACAATGTTTGGGTTTTATGATCTATCAGCGGTTTGTTTTTTCAGTTCACATTTTAGCCTCGCTAGCATGACTACGGGGAGGTAATAATATACACATATATATATATACACTAGTGATCAGATAAAAAGGCTGCGGATGGCTATAGGAACCGTAATACGTTAACTTGAACGTTGAAACTAAATGTAAACATTTTTCGTATTTTTTGTCCTATATTGGCTTTCATGTTGTAATACTCATTGTATTCCACACTTACTGACAGTATCATGTCAAATATATTCTGAATCCTCTCATGTTAACATGTTTATATACGAAGGGTTCATTTAAACTGATGGCTTCACTTTTGTTTATTTTCAATCAAACTTGTGTCGGTCAAAAAGGTTGTTTTGATTAAATACCTAAAATTGTTCTTATTAAATCATTTGTATTCTATTATTATTATTATTATTATGCACTCGAGGAAATATCATTCAAACTATTGTTGATTTAGTCATTTTAAGAATGTCTTTTATCTGTTTATTTATAAATGAATGCTTCATATATTATACACAATATGTTCTAGATATTCTTGTGCATCATTTTATTAAATATTTCCCAAAAACTGAGCATAATATATTTGGACTCTTTGAGAACTTTTGGATCTCAACTAGAATTTAAAATAAAGAGTTCTTTGGGTTTGAACGAACAGCATGAGTTAGAGTCCCAATTTAAAGTCATCTTTATAAAGTACGTGTTCACATCAAACTCCGGTTTTAGTTGCTCTCAATGTGCAATTTACAGAGATGCTGCTAAAAGCTGAACAAAGATAAGTAATCAGTACTATTATGTATAAGTAGCCAGTTGGATTCACTCGGTGTGCCCGTCATGCTGGACGGATGGCCCCCGTGTCGGTGGTCCAGCTGTGGAGGCTCGGCTCCGGAGATACAGCCTGTCGCGGACTTCCATGATGGATCTGGCCCCAGGACAGGTCTCTGGTTCTGAGGCACAGACCGGAGCTGCCCTGGGGGCCCCGGACTTGACAGGTGGAGCTCAGCAGGCTCTAAATGCAGCTATTAATCTCCATCGCGGCGGGTTTGAGAGCCAGCGAGCTGTGTGTGTGTGTGTGTGTGTGTGACAGGAGATATGTTTGTGGGAATGAGGTGTGAGTGTCTGCGAGTGTGTGTGTTTGAACCAGCATTCAATTTTAGCTTTCATCACACTTTGTTACTGAAGACATCTGAACCTTTGAGAACCTCCCCACAGTTAATAAGTTCCATCGAAGCAGTGGAGGCCTGGATCGACCACGTAGAGGATTTACGTAGAACCCATTCGGCCCTTTTTCAAACTCCCAGTTTAGGAACAATGTTCATTTTTCTAAGCTGTGACAGGAACGTGTTTTGGAGGTTTCCTCGTCACAGCTGTGATAGAAGCAGAGCATTTAGGATCCATGTGTGAATGTGAGCATCAGTGTTATTGAGAGAGATGAGTCACGTAGTTACAGAAACAGGCTAGTGTTGCTGCTGTAAATGACACATGCAGATAAAAGAAGATACATGCATTTTGTATGTCATCATGTGTATGTGTGTGTGTTCATCACATGGAGATAATAAAACCTCTTCAGACAATAAAGAAGTTATTGTGAAGATTCACCTCAGAATTAGCGACAAAATGAGTTCCCTTTCTTGATCCGTCAGCACAAAGCGTGAAAGGTGTGAAAGCACAGAAGAATTGACTTGCTTTGAAAAAAACTTGACATTGCTTTCTGCCGGCAACATATCCATGTTCTGTGTGAAAGTACACATGACAAAAACAACAAAACAACAGTCTATTGAAGTGTGATTCTCGCACAAAAAAAGCATGTAAAAGCCTTCAGAACCAGGATGATTAAGTTATGATGAAGTCAAGTCTAACTTACAATTAGGAGTCGTGCACCAGTCATGGTGGACACATGTTGGTTTTGTTGTCTAAACCTAACTGTTGGTCTTGTTGTCTAAACCTAACTGTTGGTGTTGTTGTCTAAACCTAACTGTTGGTTTTGTTGTCTAAACCTAACTGTTGGTGTTGTTGTCTAAACCTAACTGTTGGTGTTGTTGTCTAAACCTAACTGTTGGTGTTGTTGCCTAAACCTAACTGTTGGTGTTGTTGTCTAAACCTAACTGTTGGTGTTGTTGTCTAAACCTAACTGTTGGTTTTGTTGTCTAAACCTAACTGTTGGTGTTGTTGTCTAAACCTAACTGTTGGTTTTGTTGTCTAAACCTAACTGTTGGTTTTGTTGCCTAAACCTAACTGTTGGTGTTGTTGTCTAAACCTAACTGTTGGTTTTGTTGCCTAAAGCTAACTGTTGTTTTTGTTGTCTAAACCTAACTGTTGGTGTAGTTGTCTAAACCTAACTGTTGGTTTAGTTGTCTAAACCTAACTGTTGGTTTTGTTGTCTAAACCTAACTGTTGGTTTTGTTGTCTAAACCTAACTGTTGGTTTTGTTGTCTAAACCTAACTGTTGGTGTTGTTGTCTAAACCTAACTGTTGGTGTTGTTGTCTAAACCTAACTGTTGGTGTTGTTGTCTAAACCTAACTGTTGGTGTTGTTGTCTAAACCTAACTGTTGTTTTTTGTTGCCTGAACCTAACTCTTGCCTCTGATTGCCTGCTACATTGACTAGGTATATTATGTTTGTATATGTGTTTGTGTTTACATTGAAGGTCTATTAAATGCAGAATTTAGCTTCCTGTGAAACTATGAATGTTATATATTGACCTCAACAAAAAAAAAAAACTGCCTGGCAATATGTCATCATTACAATTAATTTAGGTAATCCAGCCCATCGGATCAAATCTGAGAAAAATAAATACATCACTCTAACAAAAAGCAACATATATATATATATATACATATATATATGTATATATATATGTATATATATATATATTTATCATCTGCTATCACCCAGCGGAGGTTTAACCCTTAATGACCTTTTTCCTCATTAGCTAATTAATGCAGTCGATCCACCTTCACTTTTGCAGCAGCAACTCTCTCCTCTCTCCTCCCTCCTCTCTCCTCCCTCCTCTCTCCTCTCTCCTCCTTCCTCTCTCCTCTCTCCTCCCTCCTCCCTCCTCCCTCCTCTCACCTCTCTCCTCCCTCCTCCCTCCTCCCTCCTCTCTCCTCCCTCCTCTCTCCTCTCTCCTCCCTCCTCCCTCCTCCCTCCTCCCTCCTCTCTCCTCCCTCCTCTCTCCTCTCTCCTCTCTCCTCTCTCCTCCCTCCTCTCTCCTCTCTCCTCTCTCCTCCCTCCTCTCTCCTCTCTCCTCCTTCCTCCCTCCTCTCTTCTCCCTCCTCTCTCCTCTCTCCTCTCTCCTCTCTCCTCTCTCCTCCCTCCTCTCTCCTCTCTTCTCCCTCCTCCCTCCTCCCTCCTCTCTCCTCTCTCCTCTCTCCTCTCTCCTCTCTCCTCTCTCCTCTCTCCTCCCTCCTCTCTCCTCTCTCCTCTCTCCTCTCTCCTCCCTCCTCCCTCCTCTCTCCTCTCTCCTCCCTCCTCTCTCCTCTCTCCTCTCTCCTCTCTCCTCCCTCCTCCTTCCTCTCTCCTCTCTCCTCCCTCCTCCCTCCTCCCTCCCCTCTCCTCCCTCCTCCCTCCTCTCTCCTGCCTCCTCTCTCCTCTCTCCTCTCTCCTCCCTCCTCTCTCCTCTCTCCTCCCTCCTCTCTCCTCTCTTCTCCCTCCTCCCTCCTCTCTCCTCTCTCCTCCCTCCTCTCTCCTCTCTCCTCTCTCCTCTCTCCTCTCTCCTCTCTCCTCTCTCCTCTCTCCTCCCTCCTCTCTCCTCCCTCCTCTCTCCTCTCTCCTCCCTCCTCTCTCCTCCCTCCTCCCTCCTCCTTCCTCTCTCCTCCCTCCTCCCTCCTCCCTCCTCCCTCCTCCTCTCTGGTGGTGATGTATCTACGGCCACATGTCTCTGTGTAACTATGGGGATTCAGCGCTCTGTCGGCGGCACAAGGCCGCCTGTCAAACAGGCATCACGGCCTCTCAATCAAAGAGGCTGTTTACGAGGACTCGCACGCCACCTGGGACTGACACACACTCCGCTCCGCACCATGGGGAGGGACATCCATCACACACACACACACACACACACACACACAGGAACATATTAGAGACACGGGTACATTCAGACTGAACACACGACGGGCGTTAACAACACGTTTAATATAAATGAAAAGAGTGAAAACTTGCTTAACCTTTTGGGCGCTAGCCGTTTTTTTTGGCTTATGCTCAGCAAAATGATTTGTAAACATGCACCATGTGATTGTTTATCACGATGTGTGTTGTGATTAAAACTGCATGAACATGTTTTATTATTAAAACAAAGAAGCTTGTGCTCTCTAGTCGACAGCCTCACTGATTCCTAGAAAGCTTCCCTGTGATGCTGATTCATACAGTCCTACGTTATGTGGTATAAACTGTATGTATGGACATATAACACATGAGGAATATGACAGGTTGTGTTTTCTGTTTAGCTGCTTTTATTTAATGTCAAACTAATCTGATCAGAGTAAAAAAAACACCCTTTGGTTGAACTGGTCATCCCCCACAGACGTTATGCAAACTGGTTGTTTCATTGTGAGTGGACTAGAACAAGTGTTTGTTTGTGTTTGAGCCCCAAAAGGCTCTTCAGTTCATAAAAAGAATAATATGCAAACATGTGAAGTTTTATCCTGAACAATGATAACAGCTTTCTGTTTACAATATGTGTAGAACTAAACTAGGATAAGTGATCTGATTTGTTAAGAATATCTTTTAAAAGCAAACTCAAACATCAATCAATTTTGAATGTGTAGACCTCCGGTTCTGAAAAGTGAAGTTGATGCTTCATGTGTTAAAGCTGCATTCTCTCTAGTGTCCACCAGGGGGCGACTCCTCTGGTTCTATAGAAGTCTATGAGAAAATGACTCTACTTCTCTCTTGATTTATTACCTCAGTAAACATTGTAAACATGAGTTTATGGTCTCAATCTCTAGTTTCAAGTCTTCTTCAATACAGCATGATGTTCATTTAGTACATGATGGTCCATTTAGAGTCAAACAGACCATAAAGCAGGGGATGCTTTAGGGGCGGGGCTACACGGTGATTGACAGGTCTCTACCAGAGACGTATACGGCGTCTCTACGTCGCTCCTCCTCAGTCCAGATATGGTCACTTCCTGTTCACTGGTTGCAAAAAGTCAAGATGGCGACGGCCACAACGGCCAAAACGGCGAACTCAAGGCTTCAAAACATCAGTCCACAAACCAATGAGTGACGTCACGAAGACGACGTCCACTTCTTATACACAGTTTATGATGTAGACTAATATTTGACAGAGGAGCTATAGTGACAGACATATTTAAAATGTGCAACATAGAGTACAACAACACGGAGGCTCCATAGTCCTAAACCAAGAGAGCAAACTTTATTACTCCTTTCAACCTTCACGAAGGCGGACCAAATCCACTCCTGTTCTTACCTTTCACAATAAAAGCCCCAGACACACACACTGTTAGTGTTGTAAATTCAGAAAAGTAGCTTAATGTAGCTTAGGCTATACAACAGTTGACCTCGGACAGACTGAGACGCTGCTCTGGGTCAATAACATCTTAAATAGTCAACAGCAAACTTTCTATTGAAAAAGTGCTGCAACTGTCAAAGTCTGCGTCGCTGCCGGTATTTAAAGTTTTGATGCAAAATATTTGCAGGCGAGTTTTTTGCATTTTCATGTAAAGGCCTTTAGTGAGGACATAACTTGGATAAAGTTAACCCAAATATATATTATTTCCCTGATTCATTCATTCATTAAAGTTTATTTTAGAGTCCTGGAGAGAAAAAGAAAAAGAGTTAGAAAGTTACACATCATTTTGTGTAACAGAAATAACATTCCTTTCCTTATCTTTATGTATTTATTTAAGTTGAGAGCCCACTGTCTTACAGTATAGTAACAGAATGCCATGTGTTGTGTTTCACAGTGGAGTCCGATGTTTCGCCGTAGTAACAGTATGTCACGTTCTTTGTGTTGCGGTATAATAGGTTGAGTGTGGCGTAGCGGAGAGCTGTTGGCACCTCCACACAGTCTGTTTAACGCCTGGTGGGAGAGGTGCTGACAGGCCCAACTGCTCCCTAATCCTACAGACATCAGGAGCCAAAGGGAATGACCAGGGAGCCCCGTGTGTGTGTGTGTGTGTGTGTGTGTGAGCAACATGTACATACTGTGTGTCTTCTCCTGCTGAGTCCAGGGCTGTAAGACAAGAGCAGCAATGAAAGACGTTACAAAATCTTTAAAATACATTCGCAGCTAAACAACTGGCTCAGTGATTGGCTTTCATTTATTGACCTATTCTTGTGATTAAACTGTGTAGTCGAAGGCATCAGAAAGTCATTTTTGTGTAAAGCGTCTGTTGACGTGGGTCACCAGGTCGAGCCTTTGTGCTGCAGTAGAGTGACAGATCAGTGTGAATGCAGAGTACAGCTGCTCCATTATGGAGTTGGTCTTCGTAGTAACATCTGGTCAAACTGATGGAGAAACAATGCTGTCATCTGTAAACTGCATGAGTCATTAACAGATTGGGCAGATTGAATATTGTGTAATAATCATTAAAAAGAGCAACGTTTCCTCACGTAATAGTTTGTATGATATCTTTTAAAAAGTTATTTATCATTTTTCACGCGTTCTCCTACTGAAGTCCAGCAACACATGTCTGAGGAAAATATCAGAATCAAAACTTGGTAGGCTG
Organism: Leptoclinus maculatus; assembly: GCA_032191485.1. Lineage (NCBI taxonomy): Eukaryota > Metazoa > Chordata > Actinopteri > Perciformes > Stichaeidae > Leptoclinus > Leptoclinus maculatus. Next base: position 10,347 of record JAVDOI010000342.1, read on the forward strand.
TAAAACAGATAAGAATTACCTTTTAACTGTACAGTACTTCAGTAAATGTCAGTTCCAGCACTGCTCTATTAGTTGACAATGATTGATTAAACAATTGCTTTAGAAGACATCAATAAGAACAACTCTGGCTGGTGGTTATCCTTTTAATTTGGGAATATTGCAGTTATAAATGGTGGTGGTCCATAAATAAATGCTTCGTAAAAGATGTGATTGAAGTACGACAGATACGAAGTGATGAGTCTAAGATTGTCGCTCCTTATGCGATTATGTGGATTACATACAAATTGATTTTGAGGAATGTACACACATTACAGTGACATTTCTTAAGTATAGCTCTGAACAGTGTATGAGAACAGCCTGAATAAAGAGCCAAAATAAACTGAGAACATCCAGAAGAAAGACAAACTCATGCCTTTCTTCGCATTGTGTGGCTTCTGTTTAGAAAAGGATAGTAGCTTTTTTAATATATATCCAAATAATATCCTTGTCATTTAATATTTCTGTTTTTAGCTGCCTGTAGTCAACAACAGTTGATGATGACAACTTTTATTGTCTGTTATTTCCACAGGCTACATTTGCTCCTGTGGTGATCCAACTTTTCAGTTAGGGACTCATTTCTCACTGGTTAATGTCACCTGGTATCTTTATACAGATCTCTATCAGTGAAAATCAGCAGGTGTACAGGTGCATTGTCATTTTCAATCAACCATTGAAAAAAATGAATCTGCGGAAACATAAATCTCTATAATCTGGTGGTAAACTGTGTGAGAGGCGCCCAGATGTCATCGCTCCCGTCCTCAAAGTGAAACCCATCAGGTTTTGATTCATCAGATTTTTATGAGTTTACAGCTGAGCGCCAGATGTGGCTAACTCCCGTTCCCAGTAATTGTGCAGCATTAAGGAGGCTGTGATGAACTCTGGTGTCTGCCTTTAATGACTGGTGGTCCACAGTGACTCCTCAGTGTGGGAGAGACGGCTGCATTTGTGAGTTTGCCCTCGTTATATCTGCCTTCTGTGTGTTGACCAGTGATTCTGTGCAAATATGTGTGTGTGTTCTTGTACTACTACCTTTGTGAGGACCACGTATTTTGGCATGTCCTCCTTTCTTCAAAGGACCGTTTGACTGTTTGACTGTTTGACTGTTTGAAGGTGAAGACTGAAAACTTATTTTCTCAATCAGCAATCAGAAAATGTTAATTTTCATAGCTAATAGTTAGATTTAACCATTGCTTTTGAGTGACAGTGATATAAATGTTGTGGAAACAAGATTATGATGTGAAGTTTGCCGGGTTGATTCTCTGAAGTGGACGGTAATAGTTGGACGGAAAAGGCCTCCTGAGAAATCGTACCTGTAGCCATTTATGACCTTTTTCAATAATGTTAATTTTCTTATGCATATCTTTTCTCTCTCAAATAGGATGCTAGTTGCATCTAAATGCAGTTGTTTTGTCAATTGTGGCTCTGTCCACACTCGCTACCTCTCAGCAGGATGAAGAAGGCATGTAGGTAACGATGACTTTAATTACCAACTGAGTGTTTTCCTGAATGAATCCGTCATATCGTCCAGCCTTTCTAATTTCAATGCTACAGTCACGGAGCAAAGGCTGGTGTACCGGGAGGAAGTGGTTTAGAGGAGACTGAGCCAGAAGAGATAAAAATATACCATTATTTAGATTTTATAATTTGCATGAATTGGCTTGATGCTGTTCTATCACAAGTTACGTAGCCTGTTGGGCATGTAGAGGGTCTCAGGTGAAGCTGCTAATAGTTTCATCTACATTCATGAGAAGTCCCTATTTATTTTGGAGCAAGAGACATATCCAAGGCAGAGTGATTTTTGTGTGTGCTCTGGCAGTCTTTCTTGTGAAGACACGGATGCGCTTAAAAGGTTGTTTGATTACAAAGTTTGAATGACTTTTCTGTTGGTCGGTATGCACTTCATGTCTGCAGTACTCATCTCACCCTGCAGGAGATCCATAGAGCGATAAGATCTGTAGAGTGAATCCGTTACTGACACTTTTCACCACTCAGTGGTCAATTGCAGCGGCTAAATTAGCCAGTAAAAGACGGTGGTTGTATTGGGCAGGTGGTGTTGGTGTGTAAACGTAACAATGAGACGGAGCCTTTTGCCGAAAAACACAGCTCTCATGCTCATCCATTATTCCATTAATATTATTTGTTAAAGCTACTTTATATCGTTATTGTCGTGTAACACACATACCAAGATGTTTTCCCATTCATAGTTCTGTCTCAAACATTCACCTGTTCTACCGTGAAGCTGAACATCATTGTGTAAAACACGTGAAGAACGTAGAGCCTATAGAAATTATTTTTGTCAATTACGTTTCGAGGGAAACTTATTTTCTTTCGTAATACGTTTGTTTCTGACGTATATCACGAATACATTTGTAATCAGTCTTCAGACGTTCACATACGGAGGTTGAGGTGGATTGGTGGGTCAACACCGGACTTTCACCCAGAACACCGCTGTTTGTGTCCCGTGTGAAACCAAAGAGTCACCATTGACTTACTTTAATTTCCATCTGTATCTTAAATAAAGTAACAAACGTACTTACTGTATATAAAGACAAACCATGACGTTTTTTTAAACATAACCAAGTAGTAGTAAAGATAAACAAGTCATTTTTATTGGGGTTTTGTTTCTATTTACATTATCTTTGTTTGAAACTGCGACCGTAATCCTCAAGAAAAAAAGTTTCCATTGAATCATAGTGAGAATGTAGTTTTGTTGGACAGGAACGTATTTTTGTCAGACAAAAAACTTCCTTATTTGGTGATTTTGGCGTTTGGTCATTTTTGGGGTAAAAAGTCTTCTTTATTTTTATTTTGCAGTTCGGACAAATATTGTCTTTAAAAGATGACAACATTGAAGATCAGTCAAAAATAAGGCAGTTAAGTAGAGAACTTTTTGTTGTATATATGCAAGAACAACATGATGTATCAGAAAGTATCATTCAATACAGAAGATTACAAAGCATTTATTTTTGCCGTTCTTATGTAAAAATAAACAACCGTTCTTAAACCAAACCAATTCGCCCTCTTGTGTAATTTACTTGGACCCAGTTAATATGATGTGATTCTGATGTGCAAGCTCGATGCAGCTCACTCATGCAAAGCGGCGGACGACATGTGACCGTGCCGTTCTGAGAGAACAGGAAGCTTCTTCCCCCACAGCAGGTACTGGAGCGCACGAGTCGAGTCAGAATAAAGTCAGACGATTCAGCAGTTTCCCGAAGCCTCTCGGAGTTTTGAGTTCAGGTCAGTGCAGTGACGGCAGCGTGTGGACACAAAATGGCCTCCAGCTAGTCTGCTTGTTTGTTTGTTTTGTAACTCCGCTCAGACATGCTGACGGGCAGGTGACACACGCAGAAAACAACTTTTATTCAGCGCAGGCTCACAGTTAATGTGTGTTTGTGTGCCTATATGATCATTAATTTCAAACCTCATTGTGGATGAAGTGACTGTTAAAACACACGGCGTCGGCCATCTGCTCACTGTACAGCGGAGTGTCATGTCTCTCACAACATCACATGTTTCAGAGTGTTTTGAAGCTCCCGATTGTTTGCTGTTCTCTTCTTGTAAAGACTTACTGTTGAAGATGTAAAATCAGAGACATCATTTTCAATGTTTCGCCAACAGTCAACTCATTGAAATGTTCAAAAGACTCAACCCTGAAGCTGAATTAGTAAGACCCTGATCAGACTATAAGCTGTATAGAAGAAGTGGAGATAGTCGTCCCCTATTGGTTTTGCAACCAGTGAACAGGAAGTGACCACATCTGGACTGAGGAGGAGTGAAGTAGAGACGCCGTATACGTCTCTGGTAGAGACCTGTCAATCACAGTAAGCCCCGCCCTAAAGCATCCCCTGCTTTATGGTCTGTTTGACTCTAAATGGACCATAATGTACTAAATGAACATCATGCTGTATTGAAGAAGACTTGAAACTAGAGATTGAGACCATAAACTCATGTTTACAATGTTTACTGAGGTAATAAATCAAGAGAGAAGTAGAGTCATTTTCTCATAGACTTCTATACAACCAGAGGAGTCGCCCCCTGGTGGACACTAGAGAGAATGCAGGTGTAAGGCACTTCTCCATTGGCTTCACTTTTCAGAAATGGAAGTTGTCGCTTGGATCTGACCTTTTTTTTATTTATTAATTGTTACCAGGTAACACAAACCGTGAAGTGTACGCTACCTAAAAGTTAACACAGTTTAAATTTAAAAAAGCAACTTTCCGATAATCTCAAGTACCACACCAACTTGCCTCTTACTGTTTCCTGTTCCGATCATAGTAACTAGGGTTGGTAAAGTCATATAGCTCCAGGTTGATATGATAACTAAGTTGTTAAAAACAAATAATAAAACAGATAGAACAGTCTGGTTAGTTCAGAAAATGACTTCAACTTTACAGTAATGCAGTAACACTCATGCCATATTAAAACATCCACAATCTAAGACAATATCTAGGTTCATATCACAAAGTAGCTATAATAAATTGTCCTAATGCACACTTGTTTTGGCGTTGCATTCAACATAACTTGACGTTTACCTGGTTGATATAACAATGTCGTACAGAAGTAGACTGATGCATCGATGGGGGCAATATATCAGCTGATATTAGCTCGTATTATTTATAATTATCAGCTTTTATGTTGGCTGGTAAGTAACAAGAATCTGAATGAGACATTGAACAGAGGACACGGCAAATGTATTTTCCACTACAAAATGTCCTCCACATTACATATTTAGGTCATAATTATATATATATAAAAATACAAAAATAGAAATGAAGGGATCCTCATCAAAACATTTTACATATTGTAGTAACTCTGTCTGGTCTGGTCTCAAGTTCATTATTGGTCGGGATATATGTTCAAAATGTTTTAGTTCACGTGGTCATATGGTGAAAAATATAATAAAATATAACTACAACTTATCCGTGAAAAGGTATCCCATTAAAAAGTTTAAATGTTGATTGTGAGAGAAACTCCGCTCGGTGTTTTAATATGCTCTTTGTGATATTAAATGAGAATTATTCTGCTAATGTTCCACTGCCGCTGAATAAGAAAGTGTTTTGAAGTTGTAGTGAAACACGGCTGAAGGCTGGCCTCTTGGTTTCAAGATATTTACGGAACTAAATAGTTTATGAACTTTAGGAGGGGCAACGCTTTTTTGTTGTTTTTGTTTTCTAAGCATTTCGCCCTCCCTCCCTCCTTCCCTCCCTCCCTCCCTCCCTCCCTCCCTCCCTCCCTCGTTCCTTCCTGCTTGTTGTGAAACGCTCCGGCGTTTGTTGAATATTCAGATAATTTAGACGACAGGAGGGAAGAAGAAGAAACGCGAGAGGAAAAGAGGAGGAGGAGGAGGAGGAAGAGGGGAAAGAGAGACGGATGGATGGAGGGGATTCGGTGGATCCAAACTCTGCAGCCGTTGGCTTTTTTTCTTAAATGAAGGAACCGGAGGGCGAGAGCTGCAGAGAGGCGCTACTCAGAATACTGGATGCTCCCCCCCCCCCCCCCCCCCCCCCTCACTTTAGACCCCTCCCACATTCTCAAGGAATCTATAGTAGCAAATTAATCATTCTGCCCAGAGAGGGAGAGAGAGAGAGAGAGACAGAGAGAGACAGAGAGAGAGAGAGGAGAGAGAGAGAGAGGAGAGAGAGACAGAGAGAGAGAGAGACAGAGAGACAGAGACAGAGAGAGAGAGAGAGAGAGAGAGAGAGAGAGAGGGAGAGAGACAGAGACAGAGAGAGAGAGAGAGAGACAGAGACAGAGAGAGGGAGAGAGAGAGAGAGACAGAGAGGGAGAGAGAGAGAGACAGTGAAGCAGCATCAGTGTCCACAATCACACCTTCGTGATTCGATGTTATTCGTTGTTTCACTTGTTTTGAGGATGAGTAATCATTGTTGTCATGGCGATTGTTGACGCTATTTATATCGTTTCATCTGGAAATCAAACGTGTCAAAAGTGAGGAAACATTTTTTTTACATGTATAGTTGTTTGAAGTGATGAAGAGAACTTTATATAAAACGAACTTAAGATAAATTATAGAAATCAAAAATGTAATTTGCATATTTGCACAAAAACGTGTGAAAAATGTTTGACTTACGACAAGTCTTCGTTTCATTTTGTTGTGTATCGCACAGCCCAGCTACACACTGGGACAATACACTGAAGTATTTCAATACTTGTATTGCATATTTATATATTTTTCATCCATCATATTTCACCTTTTTAGCACAAGAACATGATCATTTCATATCATTTATATCTCTTTTTCTCATCGTCGTGACTCTTTGTTTTCTTTATGTTCCTCTTTACTTTGACTCGCTCTCAGCTCCTGTTTCAAGGCTGATTAATCTATTGATTATTCAATCAATCTTTTGTTATAATATTTCAAACCTAATGACAAATGTCTGTCACAGTGTTCTACTGAAGTAATGTCTTGCTTACAAATAACAACCTGGACATTTTGACATGCATGAAGGAAGGGGCCGCGCTGCTGCCTCTGTTAGCGGTGTTGTTAGCTCTGTTAGCACCGTTAGCTGCTAGCCGCCTGGCTATCCTGGCTGCGTTGGTTGTTATTTGACTGAAGAAGTTTTGACACTACTTGGTTATTTTGGTCGATCTATTCCTTAGCAACTCAGATTTCTTTGGACTTAAACCTGCAGATTGTGACAACAATGACGTCTCATCTTTTAGCTTTTTACCTGAAAACAGCTGATGCAAAATAATGCTAAAAGCATGGCTACGGAGCGGCATCTTGTGCTGACGATAACACTTTTACTGGGTGGAAGTTCCCTCGTTATTTTGTGCGTAAACCAGAAGAAGGGGAACAGCGTCCCGCTACAGAGCAAGTCATCCTTTTCTGGGACGTCCAGATCGTTACACTCAAGGTTCTCACCACAACCTTTTGCTGCTTGTCGTTCCCTCTGTCTCTCCCCTCACATCTGCCATCTGACAATGGCATGCTCTTAAAAATAAAAAAGTTATCACTTTCCAGGTAATTGAGATTATTGTCTTTCCCAGCGTGAATAGACGGTTCACTGAAACGAGCGAACCGCTTCATATTTCTGGTTCTGCAAAGATAAAAGAGGACGAACCAGTTAATTGAACTTAATTCATTTGAGAGCTGCTGCTGTTAAAATCAGGTCGATGTGTCAAATGATTGGAGTCCTCGCATGATGAGAACATTTTCACAGCTGGAAGGCAGAACGTGAACTCTATTATAATGTTGTTCCCCTTTTCTGATTTACATCAATAATGTTTCTTTTTCTCTCGTTTTCTTTTTTACATATTTGGTATTGAAGTAATCCAAAAGTTTAATAATTTGACTCTTGGTTTAGTTTACTGGTTAATTGTATTAGAATGCATAACACTCCCAGCCGCGGCTGTACGAGGGATCAGAGTGAACCAGAAGAGTTTCAGCCCAGATTCCTTCCATGTTCCATACACTGTTTGTAAACAAATACTGATTATTGCCTCAAATCAATAACCCTGAAACCCATAGGCTGGCTGAGATAGGGTTTAAACATATATCCCTCCACAAACCTTTAAAAAACTGGGCGAGAGGTCAGGGTGAGAGGGAAGGAAGCGGGATGAGGAGGGAAGAGAGGAATGGAAGGAAGGAAGGAAGGAAGAACAAGAAGAGGGAAATAGAGAGTTTGGATGTGTGTGGTGAGGAAGTGAAGGATGGAACGAGGGAGGGGAGGAAACAGCAGATGGAGAGACAAACAGAGTCTGGTGAGGAAGAGAAGGTGTAGGAAGAGAGGTGGAGTGAAAGGGTGGGGATGAAGAGAGGGAAGGAGACAGAGGAGAAGACGTGTGCCAAACAACATCTGTGAAGGAGGGAGGAAGAGGACGGCGAGCTGTGGATGTGTGCGGGAGAAAGCTTTCCAAACAACATCTGTAACGAGAGCAACATCTGTAACGAGGGGAAGTGAGGAGAGGTGAGGCGGGAGGAAGAGAGGCATCTTAAACTGATGGCTGACGCCGCTCCGACTGGTTCTTAGTCAGAGTTAATGTTGTCGACACAGCAGGAAAGTTGAAAAAATCCCAACCTGTGCTCACAAAACACGAACGTACGACCGCGGAAGCATCAGCTGTCAGCTGCTTCCACCAGCATTGTGTCCCATCTATTGCTAGCAATGCTAGCAACGAGCTAGCTTTTAGCCACTATTGGACAGTAGAACCTGTAATAAGTGTTTCCTGTTTTATCAGGTAGATGTCTTTATGTATACATCATTGTCTTCACAACCAGAACATAACGTCATTCATTTTCCATACTTTATCTCGGTCCATAAAGCCAAAGCTTCATGTCTTAAAGCTGCATTCTCTCTAGTGTCCACCAGGGGGCGACTCCTCTGGTTCTATAGAAGTCTATGAGAAAATGACTCTACTTCTCTCTTGATTTATTACCTCAGTAAACATTGTAAACATGAGTTTATGGTCTCAATCTCTAGTTTCAAGTCTTCTTCAATACAGCATGATGTTCATTTAGTACATTATGGTCCATTTAGAGTCAAACAGACCATAAAGCAGAAACATTTATTCATCCTTTTTACCTGTAATCATGAATATTACGATCTATTTTTTACATTCATGCCTGGAAGAATCTTGTGATATGATTTCAGACGCCCCTAAAGTGGACCACACCATTTACTTTTATACACTTTACTTCCTTATTTTAGTGTTTCTGAATAAATCTTTCTCATCGTCTACAGACTGCAGACATGATTCTAGACGAGCAAGAAGGGATCGAGCACACGCCTCGTGAACGTGCCGAGGTGCAAGAGCTCCGTTTACCAACAGATTTCCATCAACAGCGAACAATTTGTTTGATAGTTAAAGAGTTGTTTTGTTCAGTTAGGAGAGAAACAGGACTCCTTCACAAGTAGCATACTTTTTGAATGGGGGGGGGGTCAGAATGAGAGGAGAGGCCAACATAATGAACCTGGTATTAAGATAAACGACTTCTGTCCGTTCTAAACTCCTGTCCAGACGTTGGTGCGTAGAATCTGACTTTGGACCTCTCAGGTACGACTCAGTAGAAACACGTTACTCCTCATTTCCATCAGAAAAGTCCAGCAAACACGTGTCAATTTCAGCTCGTTGCTATTCATGCCGTCTTTTCAAAATAAGATTCTGTCTTCACAGGAAACTACTCAGTTAGGTTCAGGAAGAAGATCGTCGTTTGGGTTGAAACATTTACGAACATTAAGCGACAAATAAATCAACGTTCACGTCTTGTTTTACACGGGGAACGAACGCCGCGGCCTCCTGGGTTTAGTTTGCATTATTTATACTTCCTGGTTCATGATCACGTGGATTCACATACAAATGAGATATTGCTACGAACGCTGTGTGAGAACAGAAATATGAATTGTTGCTGCTTTTGAGATCGTATTGTATTCTCCTGTTGAAGGTCATTGACTCCACAGGTTGTGTCTCCACAGTCAACAATTAATTTTGTATTGTGACGGGAAAACACTGCACATGAGATCAATGTTGAGTTGACGCAGTAGTTTGTGCTCATTGATCGGTGTATCGGACGTGATTTCCTCGATCCCTCTGACCCGTTAATGGAGTGTTTATGGGCCGCCACACTACCAGCACTAGTTGCTATGGACCTATATGAGCTTTTGCACAGGCGTTGCTATGCAGAGAGAGAGAGAGAGAGAGAGAGAGAGAGAGAGAGAGAGAGAGAGAGAGAGAGAGAGAGAGAGAGAGAGAGAGAGAGAGAGAGAGAGAGAGAGAGAGAGAGAGAGAGGCCCATGCAGTGGATGAGTCATAGCCCCCCCCAGCCCTGCCTCCACTGACTCAATGGTACCTCACACACACGAGGGTGTATACATGCATGTGCGTGGACACACACACACACACACACACACACACACACACACACACACACACACACACACACACACACACACACACAGCTCTTGGTGGTTTCGTACCAGTCCTCCTCTCAGTGGTTAACATGCTTCCCGTGGATCGCAGCTAATGTCTCGTACTTGCATGGACATAAACACAGATGTGCTGTGTAAATGCACAGCTGCAGCCATGAACATAAATATATCGTATGTTTTTTTTCACACACACACACACACACACACACACACACACACACACACACACACACACACACACACACATCCTGCCCTCACTGAGAGGGAAGCACTTAACCTGCAGGCTGCTCACTGAAGGACTGGTTTGAACTTGGAAGCTCCCGGGTGTGAATGTGTGAACCAAACCGCTCAGTCAACTCTCCCTTCATGAACTAGGATGAGGGTAATCTGCGTAATTTAAAAAGGTGGAGGATATAAGGACACATGGACGGACACAGTATGTGATAACAGCTATGGTAAAAAAAGAAGAAGAAGGGAGGATGAATCAGGACTGAAGTATACGGACACAGAAGAGGAGGAGGACAGAGACGGATGAGAGCAGATATCACAGAAAAATACTTCTGCATACAAACAAATGGGTTTTATATCATGGCCACCAGTGCTTTGTCCTCCATGCTGCTTCAGATAACCACGTTCTTTATCAGTTACTCTACCACCTTTGCCTGGAAAATGCCAGATGCCAAAACCTCCCAATGTGGTACCGCCATGTGGCGGTTTGTGATTCTCCAGATTTCAGCTGTTTGGGAAGAACATCCAGTTCCCAAAACACACGATACAGAAATATTTACTTGGAGAGGAGAAACAAATCCCACAAGAGCCTTCACAATGAAAAGAATGCCTCTTTCTCTGCTCCTCAATTATAATAAAATGCATCTTTGATAATAAGAAAATGTGTTTAAAGAGAGTTTCAGCAGGAATAAACCAATAAACAAAGCCTGTGGAAGCGCTTTAATGTTCACTCCAGGGAGGTTTCACAACGCTCAGAAATCGGCCTCAATTAGAAAAGTTAAGACAGCAAAAAAAATCCTGAAAACCAAAGTTTCTTCCTGACAATATCTAGTGAAATAAGGTTTGCATTATTCAAGAGGGGACATGCACCGAGCTGCTCTCAATTCTTAATTAGGAGTCAGTCCACACAACAGGTGATGTGAATAACCCTCCAATCAACGAGAGGGGAACCGGCTCTTCTGTCTCGTGTAAAGTGGGAAAAGGGAAAATGAATTATCACCACGAAACTTCCCTAATTGATCACTTAAATTAAGGCAATTGTTGTTTTTTTATTACAAATGTTCAGTCATTATCTCATTCAATGTGAGATCATTTTCATTCATTTCCAGATCATGAAAGTGAACATTGGATGAAGACAGGTTCAAAATTCTTCTAGAGTCGAAGGTTTTTACTGACGATATTTATAATATCTCTTTGTATCCCTCCATGAATCAGAAAATACTGTCAACAGCCATAAAAAAGTTTAGTTTTTACTACTAAAATGCTAAATAAACGAATGACGTGAACAAACCTTCAGAACACAGAGAGGAATGAACGTGTAACGTTTGATGTATGTAAGAGCTGCTGAAGAGGAGATTTATCATCAGAGTCTGAGAACAAACTCATTGAGAGAAAACGTCCTTTAAAGAGACGTTTAGTTACATTACTGACGTTTAGAGACTCTACAGGTGAAGAGGGTCAACACATGAACTCATAGATATCACCATGAAGCTTCACCACTTCATCACTCACATTAAGAGGAGGATTTATTGTGTTACAAGTTTTCTTAAAATTCAGCCTGATGCCACAGAAATACATGAATGACGTATGACTTAATGTGACATAATGCGTTAAGATGACACGTCGGAATCACAGAAACGTTTTATATATTAAGTTTAGTACTTTAGTTTAGTGCAGAAAAGATCATGGTCTAGGTTAAAATAACTTGTTACGTAACTTCTTTAATTTAAAATATCTCAATGTTGACTTTTGGTTTCACACGAACGCCGGTCTCCTGGGTGAAAGTCCAGAGTTCGACCCGCCCGTCGTCCTCCTCCTCACGCAGACTTATAACCTTTTTCAAAACTTTATTTTTTTTTTCATTTTACTTCATCGCTTACTTATCAGAGTGAAAGGGAGAAAAAATCAATAAAATCACCAAAACATCTTAATATTCTCTTAAATATCTTTCAATGTTGTGAAAGCATTCTGGTCGTCTGACGCAGAAGATAAGACATTAAACCTAAAAAAAAATAAAGAAATCTAATCGAAATGATTTGGTGTCCAAAATTGGTAACAAGAAAATGACTGGCTTTTAGAAATGATGTTGCAGGCATGAGGAGAGAGATGATATTTGAACATGGGGAGGAAAAAGCGGGGAGGGGGGGTGCTAGAAAAAGATGAAGGGAAGAACGGAGTGAGAGAAAGAGAGAAAGAGAAGACCAGTGCTGCTGCTAGTGTCTTGGTTATTTATAGTTTAAATGTCCTGCCTTCTTTTTTGCCTGAATTCATTGTCTCTTTCCTCCTCTCCCCCCTCTAGCCTCCCTCCCTCTCATTCTTTACTCTCCCTCCTCTCTATCTTCTCTTTATTTCCCTCCCCCTTCATCCCTCTTCTCTTTCATTAGATATTGGGTCAGTTGCTCCCTGCACCACTCCCACCCACCGATGCTGCTCACTGGTGTGGTGTTTCTTTAGTAATGTTACGCAATCACAGACTGGGTGGGGGGGGGGTGAGGAAGTAGTTGGAGAAGGGGGAGAGTCATTGCTCGTTGACCCACTGTCTTACCCGCTCTCGTGGCCCCGTCAGTCTCATCTCAACCCTCGTGAGCTAATGAGCTGATTCTGACCCATTTACGCTGGCGTTTCCCCCACCGGAGCGTGAATGCATTTTAATGTGGCGTAATGTGACATTATGACCGGGAGCGGCTTTTTCATTCAACTTCTTAAGTGTGTAAATAAATCAGTGCACACAAATACATATCTTTGAGTCCGCCCTGGGTCCTAACAATACGATCAAACTGCGTCGTGAACTACGCTTTATGGGAAACACATTATGACGTGGATTACTTTTGCATTTTGACGTATCACTAATATTGAGTCTGCTGAAGTCCTCATAGGAAGAGGTCAAGGTGGTGAATGGGTTAAAAAAACACCAGGTCTTTCACCCAGGAGACCGCTGTCAGTGTCCACGTCAGTGCCAAAACAATGATGTTTTACACTAAACATTACCAAGTAGTTTTGTGGTGTTTATTTGTTTAGTTTAATTTTAATTTACAACCATGTTGACCACCTTTAGGTCACAGCTAGCTTGTTGCCAAAATATGATATGTTGGTGACGTGACGGGGCTAGCCAGAACAGCTAGCGTTAGCATCACATTTAGGGTCAGATTCGTATTATTAATTAATTCTCTGTCTGTACGGGTGTTTGTGGAGTGGAGTGGACTCAGGCTCTTTTTTAGGAGGAAACTTGCGTAAGTTTACAGCCAACAGCTGGTTAGTTAGCTTAGCTCAAAGACGGGTAACCGCTAGCTCTGTCCGGTGTGCATAATTGTCATGTTTTCTTTATTCCTGCACAGCATGTTTGCATTGCACCGGTGAGAAGGAGCTTTAAATCTAACCACAAACAGGATTTAGGATTTGAACCCTTTGACGGTGGAGACGCCCGTCTGTCCTGCACACCCCCGACCACCTCTCTGCACGACTGCTGTGCGGTACATTAATGTAGAACATAATTCAGGCAGCAATCATGTTTCCTTGCAAAACATAATTGGGAAAACAAAGTATATCAACATAATTTCTAGGAGACAGGGTATGTTGACTATGTTCTTTATTTCAAGTCAAGTCAATTTTATTCATATATCTTAATATCTCAAATCTGTACAGCCCACGCCATCTGTCCTTAGACCCTCGTAGCGGATAATGAAAACCCGTTTTGTGTGTATTCGTGGTTCTGAAATTGAAACACAACATGAAAATTCAATTCTCTTCCAGCATTATGCTGGAAGAAGGTTACGCTTCTTTATTAAACTGGTTCACTCATTGCTCAGTTGCACATATCTTTAGTTTAAATTCTGGAGGAGATTCTAAAGACTTCATATGTACCAAAGAAGTCATGTTGAACATGGCGGCTTCAGTTTGAATTTGTCACGCATAAAAAGAACATTTTTACTGTTGTAGGATAAAACTTTTCACTTCATTCGAATACAAATACACTAAAGTGAGTTTGAGTGAAAATCCAGAGAGATTAAAAAACGTGTCTCCAAAACTGACCTTATCAAATTATTCTGTCATTTTTAATGAGCTGCCAATATAATGATGCAGTGATATAAATCACATCTCTGGATGTAATGTAGAGCTGCAGAATGAGGGCAGGTAGCTGTTCCACTTCTCGCTGCCTGGTGTGACTTCATGCAGGACTAAACATCTGTTGCCCCGTCTATCGTTGCTGGTTTCGCTGTCAGCTTCTTGAGTCCCTCAACATTCTTTCATTTCTGTCACCTCACTGTCTGTCACATCTCTTCTGTCTCTCCCTCCTTTTTTTTATTACCTCCTCTCACTCCTTGTCTTTCTCCCTCGTGTGCCAGAGGAATTAACGAGGCCGGGAGGGGGAGGAAAACATCGCAGAAAGTTTCAAAAAACAAAACTAGGATAGAGCCGTGAAGGGACCAGAGAGAGAGAGCTGAGGGACTTCTCAAAAGGGGGACAGTGTGGTTGTTTGCAGGTGGTTGCTGTTACTCCTCCATTAAAAACTCTTTCTGGCTTCTTCAGCTCATCAGCTCACCACTTATCTCAAGTTTTATTTTCCTTCACGTCATTTTGACTCTTTCCTTATTAGAATCCAATTCCACTTCCGTATAGGTCATCTGTGCAAGCAGCTTATTACGATCCATATTTACGTGTGAAGCATCGATCTCTAGCGGCCGCGGTGATTACGACTGGAGCGATCGAGAAACTGAGGCGACGTAGTACAAAGAGAGAGGTTGGGGCGGATGGTTGGGTCAAACAAACACAGGACACTTGTTCAATAGAACGGTCATATATGCTGTTTTGGGAATTATTGGTAAAGACGTATTCTGTTGGTATGAGGATGCGTTGGCTTTTTTTATCTCTTCATTTCAACCCAGGTTGATGCAGCATGAACGTTCCCTTGAGTTATTGTGTTAAAGGTGCACAATAAGGGATTGGGAGCACTTCTATTGCCTCTCAACAGCTCTCAACATGGCGACTAACAGCGGTCAACGCTGTCGGTCAGGACGGCATTGACCAACGCGGGTATTGGCAACACAGTCTCACAGTAGTTCGGGAAATAGTCACAAAATGCAATCTACTGGTTTTGTATACAGGGATACGAGTAGTCGTAGAAAGTTAAGGCAACAAAACCATTTCAATCAGGACAGAAAAGTCAGATGAAGTAAAGATGATTGTTTATTACTAACAGATGATATGTGATGATGAAGTCTTGACAGAGTCTTTGACGCTTGGACTCTACAGTGAGATTTGTAACCCAGGGGCTTCATGCTCCGAATGTGGTATATTTCTCCTTTAACTTATTGTCGTCTTTATGAGAACGGAGTTACTACGTCAACAAGATTCTGGCACCGTCTATTTTTCGTGGACGTGTGAATGTATTTCGCTGTGTACAGGAATGGAGACTGGTCCTGTTCTCACCGTGCAGTTGTTGTTGTTGTAGTCATTTGAAAAGTCAGGATTTGGTAAAAATGCTTTTTCTTTCCTGCCACAGCTGGCAGATTGCTGTTCCTGTTTTGGGGGAATAGCGAGGTTGTTCTGAAGAGCTGCAACCCTTGTTTGAGACTAGTGTGCACTCACCAAGTTGTCTTGAGAGTGCTACCTCCAACAGCCAAACTACTGTGAAGCGGCTCTGTTGCTGTTTGTTTTACCTGGTAGCATCAACAACCTGACTTTACATCTACAGTACAAGTTTGATTTTGTGTATGCAACTCAAGAGAGATCTGTAGTTCTTATGTGGGGGGAAAGCATGTATTTTGTAGAGAACTTGAATGACGAGATTCCCCACAGCCATGGGCACACGGGGGTCTTCTTTAAAGCAATACTCCACATGAAATGTACCTGTTTTTATTCACATTTGGTGATACAATCCGATATCTTCCCCTCCCTGCTCAGATAATACCGATTCTGTATTGTAGCTCCGTGGCTGACGTGAACGTTTTTTTTTTCTAACTCTGCTGCTCATATTTCAATATGAACATTGTGATGTAAACATGGAAATGGTCCACTTAGATTTGAGCTAAGATATGTCCAAATTAAGTACACACCGCTTTGTTTGCAATCATCACACATCACAGCGCTTGCCTCCCTCATTTCAGCAGTGATGAACTCATTTGGATTGAAAGTGTGAACACCTGGTTGTGGGTCAGTCTCTGACCACATGGCCTCTTTGGTGCCCTCCACTACACCGCTCATGTCCTGCCAAATTACAATTAACCAGCCATTTATTTGTGCTGCTGTCACATTAGCTGCTTCTTGTTTTGTGCCACTTGACAACACACTGCTCCGCTTCCCTGTCTCAAAAGAATCAAAAGACAGGACGGAGGCTTTTCTTCAGCAGTTTTCTTTGCCTGTCACAACTATAAATCAAACTAATTCATGTGTTGTGTGTGCATACACGTGCATGCCTGCTGATAGGGAAAGTAATTGCTTACTCTAAATTAGTCAGGGCAAGTAGTGTGAGAATCTAATTCCACATTTATTACAATTATCGTTAATAGGTTTCTCCGTTGTCGGATGTGTTCTGAAATTGTGCGGAAATGAATTGGGCTGTCTGGGTTCAAAGATTAAAATGAAATACAGCTCACAATGAAGTCGCTTAATGAAGTGAACGCTTTCCAGTCGGCGTGGAACACATCACTTTTATCCTGAAATGCATGAAGAGTTGATTTAGGATTTTATATTCATTGTATTCTTTCAATTAAAATCATTTCAATTACATTTTTTATAGCCAAATCAATAAACCGACACATATCTGCACAGTGACCCGATGAATAGTAAAGAGAAGTCAATAAAGAGACAACACAACTATCACAAAAGGAGGGATACGACTTTTGGGATGATTCCTTGATCTTTTAGTTATATATTACAGAGACAAAAGAAAATCCACTCATTGAAGTTCTGAGGAAGGCATAGCCAAGATGTCTCCCTTTTGGTCTGAGATTACAAATGATTAAAGCAAAGGTTTTATTACAAAAACCAGGTCATGCAACCATTTCGAGGTAGAGTCATGGATGGATTATTGAAAGGATGGAGGTCATGGTCAGGGGCGCCAGCCTGGTCTCCTAAAAACAAAGTTCCAAACAACAAAACTGCATTTTTAATTACATTTCCAGGGAAAGATGTTTTCTCCCGGATAATATTTGTAATTTGACGTATCATGAATACGTTTCTAGTCAAAGTCCGTAGAAGTCCATGAATGCAGCAGGATGGGCTTGTTGGATGGGTTGAACAAACACATGACTTTCACCCAGGAGACTGCTGTCCGTGTCCCTTGTAAAATTAGACGTCCATAACTTAAATAACATAACAAATACAAAAAACTAACTTATTTTTAGGAAAACTATGTTTTTTCCAAAAAGTTGTCAGAAACTTATATTAACAATCCGAGCCTTTTTAGTGGCAAAAACAAGTACTTTTAGTGGATGTACATTGCCCGATAAGATTGCGTTTCAGAATTTTTACACTACATACAATACTGGACCAATTTAAAAAAGCACTTCTCATCGGACAGTGGCTCAGTGAAATGTAGGGATATCCTGATCTTGTTTTTTGCTCTTGGTCCTTTTAGAATGTGCTCTTCTTCAGAGTCTCCTTTAACCGTTTACCATCAGATGTTGTGCCGGCAAGATGCTAGCACTATATAGAAACATTCACAATCATAAATCACTTGAAAGGGTAGAAACTATATAACCTGCACCAGGAGTTTCCTCTGATGGGTTCTTATAGTATTTTCTGTAGTACGAGGATGTGGATTAGGTGTGACAGTGGACAGTCTCTCCTCATCTCCAACAGAACAACAGAGTTATGGTTTATGTCACCACAATAACGTCACAGAGCGATGGAAGATATGTGGGCTGAAGACCTTCAGGGCCACTGGCTGATTGTGAACATAAACTACTGGCATTGGTTGTTGGACTGGTGAAGGCATCGGGTTACCTCTGTAGCCCAACTGATCGCAAACCTGTTGCTCTCTGTCTCCTCACCACCAAAGTACAACAGCCAATAGCTACAGATCCTAAAAATAAAAAAGGGTGTTGCTGCAGCAAACGTGTAAAATGTCACTAGAAAAGATACAAACACCACCAGAGGTATTGGTGGTGGAGAGGTGTGGTTGGAGGGGAGCCAGTATACTCCACCAAAAGGGTGGAGGGTCGAATAGCTTTCCAATGTCGGATTGTAGGAGGGGGGGTGTCAAACAGTTTCTGTCTAACAGAGAAAGGAGCCAGGGTTTTAACATAGGGCTCTCTTTTTATTCATATCACAAATATTTGTCACTTTTCATGTGATCCGTCTCCTCCCTCTCAATAAAAAGCCAGCTTTTGTCTTTTTCAAATGGGGTCGTGTGGAACAATTATAAACTGTCTTGAATTTGTGTTGGGTCGGTCCACAGATGTGTGGACTAGTTCTGACCTGGGGCGTCTGTGCCCTCCAGTCTTTTAGTATAAGATTTAATACTGGAGGCAGTTTAGAATTCAGTAAAGAGGTTCTGGATGTCCATGTTTAGTACAGATGGGGAACCTAAAAGACATGAAAGGTGGGGAAAAAAAGAGCATCACTCATGAGAAAACCCTCTCCTTGATGAATTAACATTCATAGATCGGAGAAAAGAAAGACCACACTTTCTGTGCGTCACACTTGCAATCAACTGAACCCAGCTGATAGCCGTATTTGCTGTGCAACACGTCTCCTTTGAGGTCTCTGATGTTCATCCACCTTTGCAGCTGAGGGATTACTTTAATGGCATTTTTAGCATACAGATAGATTGAGCCATAATTAGCATAAAGAACAAAGACTGCGATGCCAAGTATTTGCATAACACACAGTGCTGGTTCAGAAGAGGGCGTTTTGTACTTCACATTACATCTCTGATTCACACACACACACACACATCCCTGTTCTACCTTTGTGAGGACCCTCATTGATATTCCATGGCCCCTTGTACCTTAACCATCAGAACTAAATGCCTAACCCCAACCCTAACCTAAACCAAACTCTGAATCCTCAAACAGACCATTGAAGAAGTGAGGACCGGCCAAATTGTCCAAAAATGTCCTCACAATGTGGTAAAAATGTTACTGTCCTCACTATGTATCAAGTACAAGAAGACACACACACACACACACACTTTTACAGTGGGTTAGGATGTTAATACTTCATAAAAGGATGTCTGCGAGTGTTTCATCACACTCCATTAACTTATCCTTAACCCTCTGGGAACTAGGCCATTTTTTGGATTTTTTTATGTTTTCTTAAACTCACCTTTTAAGGCACTTTCATATATGCTACATAGACATGTCTTATATCAAAATGTGCAGAACAATCTCAGCTATCTATATAATGAGGCACCAATTGTCCTAAGGCACTGTGCACTGTGCAATTTGGCCCTAAAGCTGAACAGTTGGAAGTCCAATTTTTTGAAATTCTTCAAATCTCTACTTTACTCATGTGGACAAACTGTTTTGGTGTTTGAAATTTTTTTTTTAAAGTCTTAGGTTCACACAAGTAGTGAAATATATGAATAAAATAGTAGATAGATGTATAATAAATGTCTCAAACCAAATTTTGTAATATCGTTTTTTGAGTAAGTGTAATTTACTCTCACCTGTAGAGGGACTGTCACTTTACTTTGTTGTCTGGGCTGGTAGTGCAGGGCACCCTGGTAGTGCACTGCACCCTGGCAGCTGTGAATCCTCTCTGTAATATTGAACAGTCATTACTAAGTAAAGTTCTCACTCCCTTTGTCCTTTCTTCCTCCACACACACACAAGATAGATAGATAGATACTTTATTCATCCCCAGGGGGACGAGCTAACAAGCTACACGCTCGAGCTAACGGACGAGCTAACAAGCTACACGCTACACGCTCGAGCTAACGGACGAGCTAACAAGCTTACACGATGTAAACAACTCACCCAGTCCATAAGCTCGTCATAAGCATCATAGCTCGCTGTGTGTCACGCAGACTCCACTAACTGTGTGTTTACATGTCTGTAATCATAAAGCTACAGCTGTCTCAGAACGCTGCCGTTAGCAGACGTGCTAACTAACGAGCTAACAAGCTACACTACACGATGTAAACAGTCTGTCCCCCAGATCGTCACATGATGAACTGTAAGCTCGTCATAAGCTCGTCATAAGCATCACATCTCGCTGTGTGAGTCTCGTACTATCTCGTGAGAATACGGACGCGGAAGTGGAGAATCTACAGATTTCTACAGATTTTCGAAACATTTTTCTGTGCCGTTTTTCGACGGAGATATTAAAAGAAACATAGAGTGAGCGCCGCTTACGCACTGCTGTGAGCGCCGCTAACGCATCGCTGCGCTCATAGACCCCCGAGAGTTAACAGCCATGAGGTGAGTCGACAAGCAGGCCTCTGATTGGCTTGTGACAGCATGGGGGGGGGGGGGTCTCTTCAGATTGGTATTAAATCATCTGCGGAGAGTCACAGGGGCACCGCTTGCTGTGAGGATAAGTGGGTGACGGATCCGTCTTGACCCCTGAGGTGCAGGTTGCTCACAGAATAATAGTATCTGCGACGTGTTTAAGCAGGATGTATAATTTAACAGGGCAATTTGGAAGAGCGACACCTCATTATTACAACTTTGGAAAAAGAGGGGAGGGAGGTAGAAGAGTTTATTTTCTGATGGGGATTTGATACAGTTACAGACACAAAGGTTTTGTTTCTGTATGCGCAAAAGACTGTCAGTGTAAATTATCACCAGAACCACAATACAGAGACGCTGTGTTGCTCATATCTGCCTCGATCTCTATTTAACCCCAAAACAACAATGAAACAACTGCCAATAACTGGATTGGAAATAGTTGTCAATGAAATACTATATATAGTAAGAAAGTATGACTTAATTTTATTCCTCCAGGCTTGTACAGTTGTTTAACAAATGTGATCAGCACCACCAGAGTTAAACCTTTAAAGGTATCTGCTTCTTTAGGCTTAATTTAGATCATTCTAAGTGTGTATTTTACCACAGTCTGGATGGTTCAGCTTGTATTGGCTTCTTTTTCTATCAGATCAGATTTTGGTTACGGTGAAATTGTGTGAAATGAATGGCAGACGAGGAAAGTTTGACTTGAAAAACCTTTGGTTCCAAAAACAATTGTAGTTTGTTGTCAAATTATTTAAAAATGTAAAAAAAAAACATTGGTAATTTTACGATCTGTATTATATTTGCAGAGCATGTAGATAAACAGCAAGTTGGTGATGACGGTTGGATTTGTGTGGTATCACAGGTGTTAGACCTCTTGCACAGATGGTGCTTGATTGTCATCTCCTTCACCTCTGTCAATGTTAATGCACCCGTTAGGGGAGGATAACTTATCCCTTTATGATTCTCATGAAGTTTAGTGACCTATAATCCCTATTCTCACTCCACTCAATGTCAACCTGAGTAATTTACAGCACCTGTGTGTGTGTGTGTGTGTGTGTGTGTGTGTGTGTGTGTGTGTATTGGAATGTTTTATGCATCTTGTGGAGACATAAACTTGATTACATAGTCCCGATGTGGGGACCAGCCTCTTTTTTTTTGGACAAAATGGAGACAATGGCATGCAAATAATTACATTTTAGGATAAAAACTTGGTTTAAAGTTAGGTTAAATTTAGGTTATGGTATGGGTAAGGTTATGCTTAGGTTAAAGGTGAGGTTAGGTTTAGGTTCAGGTTAACGTAAGGCTATGGTTAAGGTTAAGTTTAGGTGTAGGTTAGAGTTAGGTTAATGTATGGTTATGTTATGGTGCGTGTATGTTTAGGTTTACGGTAAGGTTCAGGTATGGTTAGGTTTAGGTTTAGGCCAGTAGAGGTTAGGGTTGTGTGTGTGTTTTAAAGACATGTTGAATTGTCACACCACAGGTGTTTAATTACATTAACGATGGCTCTGTTGTACTCAAGTGTCCCAGTGAGCCAGCACCAACAACACCAGGACCCTGAAACTTAAGCAGTTAAATGGAATTCAGCCAGCATTCATTTAATTATTGACACGTGTGCTTTTCTTTTCTGTGAACTGTCAAAACATTGTCCGTGTAAATCTCTTCACGTGTCTTTGAGCCTTCCTGTCACGGGGCATGATGGAGGACTCAAACGCAGACCAGAAGTTGAGTGAAGAGGGAATTTAATGAACACAAACAGGAATCGTTACCAGAACACAACAGGGAGTCCAAGCACAAGACAAGAGACGAGGGGGGAAATCCAGCAGGAACGAGACGGGGCAGGCAGACGGGGGAACTGGGAACTGGACGAGCAAAAACGAGCAGGTAGACATGAAGCAATGATCTGGCCAGGAGTGACTGAGAGGCAGGAGTTTATATAGTGGCTGTAACAGGTGAGGGGAGTTGAGCTGATGAGGGAGTGCTGATTAGTGATCCGAGGCAGGTGAAGGGAGTGGCTGACAGGTAGAGCGAGGAGGGTGAGGAGCTACACAAAGACACCGAAGGCAAAGCCTAATTGTGACACTTCCACTCAAGTTACGTCTTTGAAACCTAAAGAGATGACAATGGAGCTTTTAGAAAACACTGATGCATGACCCCTAGCACATGTTCAGGATTTCCTCATCAGTGTTGCGTCGTCGGTATAGTTAATTATGAGTCGTCACGCATAAATCACGCCGAAATATAATGACGACAGTGCATATATTTGTTGTACGCTCAAAGAAAAAAGATGAGCGAAGAGTTTCTCCAGAAGCATGTCAGTGTGGACGGCAAACTGAAAATGTGAAATCTGAATCATAATCATAGCATAAAGACTAGTTGCTAGTTGAGACTCATTTTGCGACCTCATACCTCACAAAATCACAACACAGATATAAGCAGCTGATTGTAGGAAGACTATTTGTTCTTCCGTAGACACGCGACATATCAGAACAACGCCCGGAAAACTACAAGTATAATGTAAAATACTCATTAATCATCAATCAGCCATCTGTTAACGTCGGCATCGACAGTGCATCTCAGATGATGACGTAACGCTGCACAGGTTTCGTTCCTGTCGAGACAATAAAGCGTGCTCTTAATTTGAATTGCGGAAAAAAGAATAAAGAGAGAGAGAGAGAGAGAGAGAGAGAGAGAGAGAGAGAGAGAGGAGGAGAGGAGCGCTGAGCTGCCAGCTCAGTTCAAATGGGAATCTGGTCCTCGGGGGTTCACGCACATGTATGCATGTGAGAGACAGATAGAGGAGAGAGAGAGGGAGAGAGAGGGAGAGGGAGAGAGAGGGAGAGGGAGAGAGAGAGAGAGGAGAGAGAGAGAGAGAGAGAGGGAGAGAGAGGGAGAGAGGGATGGAAAATGCAATTCCAGATTACATGTGCTTGTGCTGCAGCGTGGGAGGGCATGTGTTGGAGGGAGAGAGGGAGATGATGGAGATGATGGAGATGCTGCCCGGCAGTGAGTGTGTGGATTGATGTGTTTGACATGAAGCGGGATCTTCATGTGGAGACGCCAGTAAATAAAAACTGACCAAACGCTGATTCGGGGAAGAATTATTACTACGAGTTGAGGCAGTGATGTGTACAACAGTTTCCAGGTCTACTGTACCTTCTACTCTGCACATCTCCTAGCAACCACAACGGACACCATTTTGAATGTGTTATGTTTCTGTGTGTCAGGTGGTTGAGAAGCTAAGAGAAGTCATATGAACAGATTCATACAGGAGCCATAGTTACCATAGTGTACACAGAATCTGTGGTGGTGACTGAGCACACGATGATGTGAATGAATGAATACATGAGTCCTCCTTTTATTTTACAATTGGGGCAAAGACAAAATCAACAAAAATGGTAAAAGAAAATAAATGTTGGCATTGTATTTTTCTGCAAACCACGGATACGTTGATTTGCATTCGGTCATAGCAAGTGACGTATAGTATATCGAGCGACCGTTACTGAAGGTTATGTGGTATAATAACAGGTATCACAAGGGAGAAGGTCCACTCTGGTGGTGGTGGATCGGTCAAACAAACACAGGACTGTCATTCAGGAGACCGCAGTTCATGTCACTTGTGAGACCAAAAGTTAATATTGACTTTAAGCTTGTTATGTAACAGAGTTAGTTATGTTACGTTATTATTTGAACACAATCCCTGGTCTGTTTGGTAGTAGCAATAGTAGTTTTGTTGACTCCACCTGACCAATAGTTTCACAACATTAACTATGGAGCATTGAGGGTTTCTGCAAGCGTGAGACGAGCTGATATGAAGCCAATACATTTTTCTGGAGACTTGAGGAAAATATGGAAGTTGCTGAGACTGCAGCAACAAGTATTGTAAACTGTGCAGAAAAAGGTTTAATGCGTATTTTGTTAAAGCCTGGTGAACGTGGCCATGCACTAGAAACCAGGATGAACTGGGTTACACACACTGCACACCCCAATGACTTTCAGTTTGGGAGATGTTTTTGGCCCCTTTTTGTCTTTCATTATTTCTCCTGCTCACATTTGTGCCATCGTTGGCCCAGTTTCAGTTGTAAAAAAATGTTTAAAATAAACCTTGTGGGGACGTCAGGCAACAACTTAATCGAACGGCAACGATTGTAAATTTCATCTCCGAACTGTCAGCAAAAAAGTGAAGTCTGGAACTAAACTCTAATCAGCTCAACCGTCACTGAGTGCCCCCAAAACCCAAAATAAGTTTGCTCTCCTCCTCCTTTTTTCTTATCACTGACACTTTAACAAAACGAGCGTCCACACTCTTTCAATGGGACGTTATTTTGGGCTAAAGTTCAGGCTCGTGCACCTTCCAGAGCCTCCACACTCTGTGCGTCTGGTTAATAAGAGTCTCAGACACGTCATTGTCCTGATATTAAAATAATACTTCAACCACAAAATGATCATCTGTAGCAGTGGTACGTTGTTACTCTCTCATGCCACGATGATCAAATAATAAATGAATTGCAGCAAAACTATATGAAAACATCTGATTACAAAGTCATAAACGCATGCGTCTTCACTAAAACCTCACAGGGGAACAACTGAAGATCCTGCTATTCATAAACGGCATCATCTCCAAACTGAACAATGATGTAATGTTTTAATACTGACGAGTCAGTCTTTTGAACTGCATCACCTGAGAGACCTCTGCTCGTCAGCACTGTATTTCTACACTCGACCGAGAGCTTCTTGAGAACGCGCGGCGCGATTCAAGTCTCTGTCTCTTTGTAGCGTCGCTCACATTTGCACAACAAATAGTTCCGGAGACAAAGAGGCCACCTGAGCGTGAGGCTATTTCCTCCTGAAACACGCCGTGATGTTGCTCAACAAGGTCCTCTCAGGAACTGTAACAGAATGTTTCGACACAGAGCTTCACACCGAAACTATGAAAAGATGAAAGCATCGCTGAAAGCTTCCCGGAGAAGTATCTTTATTAATGCATCTATCAAAGTCTAGCTGATGAAAAACGCTTTGTTCGCCTGAGTGTATTAAAGATATGTAAATATTAAACAGGCTTGTTGTACAGTCCTGTCATCATTTCTCTTCTCACTTGTTAGGTGTTGAGCTTCACTATGACATCGTTCTGTTTCTTTGTGGTCATGATGGAAACTTTAGCCTCAAGGTGCTCGCTGTGTGTGTGTGTGTGTGTGTGTGTGTGTGTGTGTGTGTGTGTGTGTGTGTGTGTGTGTGTGTGTGTAACCGATGCCCATTTAAAGCCGGGCGCTAGTCTTTCGTCCTTCAATCGCCAATTAACAAGGGCCTATTTAATTGCAGTGGTTTGGGAGGGCATACAATTACCACTGGAGCTGAACCAAGCTAAACACACACACACACACACACACACACACACAATTCTTCTTAATGAGCAGCACCATCAGCTCTCCTTTCTTCCTCTCTTTCATTTGCATTTCGCTCCACTCTCTCCTCCTCACCCTCCCACCTGCTCTGTCGAGGCGTTTAGATTAAACGCCCCCCCGTCGTCTTCGTCCTCTTCTGTCTGTCTCTTTCTATCCTCTGATGGGTTTCCTTCAAAGCTGTTTGATGAATCCTCTCATCCTCTCCTTTCCTTTTGTCTCAGATGTTTCCTCTACCCTTCTCCTCCTCTTTCCTTCCTCTATTGCTTTCTTGCCTTTGCAGCCTTGGCGTCACCAAACGCTGTGTGAATTACACACCAGTGTATTTCTGCGTGACGTCACAACGGCATTCTTGCTTTTTGCCGTCATTTCACGCCTTCCAGTCCGTACTGACTGCTATGAACGTGATGATGAACGCTATGAGCAAACGGAGTCAAACAAACCAACGTGTCCTCGTTTGATATCTTACAGTCAGCAACACATGTCATGTTTCCTCTTGTTACATGCGTTCAGTCTTTTCTAAATACTTCAGTTCAGACAACAGAACTACTTTACGGAAAAAGGTCGTTAAAATAACTGACAAAGTGCCGTTACTGAAGTTTTTATGTGCAATTTATGTGACAAATGAATCCACGTTGACTCTCATTTGGACCGTGATGTTTCCTGTGAACTAGGCGTTGTGTTTTTAATGACACACCTTATGCTTTAAGTGCGTTTCAGGACACGTGGAAGTGCTATTTTTCCGCCTCCCTATGAGATCCCGCTGCACCTTTCTTTCTTTAGGCCCCGCCCCCTTTTCTTCACCTCTTCTTGCCGTACTCTTTCTCCCGTCCTCCATCTTTTCTTTCATCTGTCGTTATCTTATTTTTACTGCAATGGAAAGGATGCGTTGAACGGACATTTAAACAAGAACACATTTATACTGTATATACATTATAAACTGTCGTATCCATTACTGAAGAGCTTTGACTGCGTTCATAACGAGGCCTCCCTTCTCTCTCCTCCTCTCACAGGTTCTTATAAAGGCATGTGTAAGCAGATAGATCACTTCCCCGAGGATGCGGACTATGTGGCGGATGCTTCCGAGTACTTCCTACGTAAGTCCTTCCATCCATATTCCAGAGTTTATCATTGTTTCCATCCTTTAAAACTTGTAGTTTTTGGGTTAAGACCCTTATGATCACTTCACTACCACTGTTTTATT
>JAVDOI010000342.1:42500-47500 GCA_032191485.1 Leptoclinus maculatus
AATTCACCCAGAGAGAAGAGGGCGGGGGTGGAGGGGTGAGACGGCTTTAGAGAGCGAGAGACTGAGGGCGAGAGATCGAAAAGACCCTCGGGGAAAGAGAGACAGAGAGAGAGTGTAAAGAATCCAAAAGAAGGAGAGACAACGTTCATCCTGTGTTTTAGTTGGTATAAGTGGTGCTTAATGGCAGCAGAGTGTTAATGAAATGTGACCGTCCTGTCTACGTCTTCCAGAAATGGGATCGTGTCATTGGAGGAAGTGGATTTTTCCCACTATAATTAAAAAGCTGCTGCACGTTTTCACATTACGTCAGTTTGATTCTGAAGCTGTTAAAAAGGTGAATCCACACCAATAACACACGGCCAGAGACCACTGCTATGCTGCATGTGTATTTGGACAGAACCCAGTCATTGATGTTGCAAAAGGTTGTCCAGTGTTAACTTATTCCTTAGTTAGAGACAACCGATGCACCATCGAGGATGCAATCATAGTCTTAACAAAAAGATCTCTTGTGCCTGCTCTTGCCTAGTTGGACAACTTCTGCAACTTGTTCTGTGACGTTGGCCTTTATGTTGTCACCTGCTTCAAAGGAAGCTACAAACTGACTCCCCCCCCCCCCCCCCCCAAACACCAGACAACACAGGTTTCCTTGTTCATTCCAACAAAACTTGGATGTTTTGCAACTAAATGCACAAAACATTCACATAACATAGAATACTTGGCTATTACTAAGAATGTGATTACGCCATCGTATGTGTGTGTAACAAAATAAATGTAGGATAGTACAGCGTCTGTGTGTATGCAGGGTTAGATGGAAAGGGTGTAAAGTATATAACACACAGTGTGTGTGTGTGTGTGTGTGTGTGTGTGTGTGTGTGTGTGTGTGTGTGTGTGTGTGTGTGTGTGTGTGTGTGTGTGTGTGTGTGTGTGTGTGTGTGTGTGTGTGTGTGTGTGTTCAGCTGGAAGATGTTTTTGAGCATCGCAGCATCGTAAAAACAGACACAAAATAGGACTCACCAAAATCTTCAATCCTTAATTCCTCACGTTAGATTTGTAAATGTGCCGACTCTTCACACTGTTTCATCCCATTGTCTCTCTCTCTCTCTCTCTCTCTCTCTGTCTCTCTCTCTCTCTCTCTCTCTCTCTCTCTCTCTATTCCAATGATTGACAGTTGGTGGCAGGAAACATAGAAATGCATCAGCAAAAGGCAGAACATGTAAATGTGTAAATTAAAGATGTTAACTTGGATTTTAACCTTGATTTGTAAATGTTTCACAAAGAAGGAACAGAATGCAACATGTTTGTTACACATTTTTCTTTACGACAAAAACTCCACAGGAAACCTTTCAGTAAATACCAGAATGTAAATATATTCTTTTACATGCAAATGTCCTGCAATTACAAAATGTGTGTTGAGTTGAAAATGTTTGTCAGCAATATATATATATATATATATATATATATATATATATATGGCTCCTTTCAGATTGTTGAATAATTATAACTGCTGTTTTAAGAAATTAATTTTGTTTAAAAATGCATCATGTTCTATGAACCAATGTCTAGTAGTTAAAACCTTAATCTTCAAAGAAATCAATGAAAGAGTAAAATATTGTTCCCCAAAATGTGTGGAGCAGAAGTATGAAATAGTATATTATATAACCAATAGTAAATGTGAGTAAATGCATTTAGTTACTTTACATCAGTGACCTTAAACCTGAACCTGTTTATTTTCCGAAGGGTGCAGTGTGTAAGATCTGGACAGAATGTTTGTACATCGTCTTTGTATTGTGTTGTAGAGATATCTACTGACACTGTTTTGTAATACCACTTGTACCTGAAGAGGCGATAGTGAGTCACTGTAGCATCCCGTCTGTCCTCAGACATTGTCTGTGTTTGTTAGATAGTTTGTTTATTAGATGAAATCCAAAGTGGCAAACGACTTGTATTTTCATATCATCCTCCCCGTCACCAGGAGAATACTTCAGCGGTGTGCTGGTGGCGGCTCAACGAGACTGACCTTCAGTTAGCGGTTAGCTGTAGCAACTTTTGGCTTTCATTTAATAAACTATCATAACATAAACGGACCATACAGCGCCAGTTAGTGTCACAATAAACACACAGATGCTTGTATATTATTGGCCGATGCCAAACGTGAAGATTTCAAGATAGCAGTGTTATTTTGACCGGCTCTTAGTGTTTCAGCAGTTTTGTTAAATTTTGCGTTTTCTTGCCGTGCTTTTTAACAGAATAACTGAAGAATATACATTTAGATCGCATGGACACAGTAGTGGAGGGGAAATAATGCCCCCTATATGTTTGTAGTGTGTGGTCAGATCTTACACATTACACCCTTAAACCACAAAAAAGCGGAGGATCTGCACTAACGTCCTCACTCATAAGGTTAAAATTGCGGTCCTCACAAAGATAGAAAAACAAGACCGCACACACACACAGTCCTGATTTGCTCTGAAATGAAAGCAGCGTGCAGTCTTTTGCTATAATATAAAGCCGTTGCTATAATTAGACCGCTGGATCCTCGTATATTGTGCTAATACTCTGGATCGAGATGTGAGGAGATGCGTGACGTCACCCGCCGACGACGTCACCCGACTGGCTGATGCCACCGCAGCTATTTTTGGGAGCCGAGTTGTGACGTGGAGGCATATCACGATTTACACGAGTAACACGACATGATAATGACTGGCAGGCTGAGCAAGAACCCTCCTGTGTGTGTGTGTGTGTGTGTGTGTGTGTGTGTGTGTGTGTGTGTGTGTGTGTGTGTGTGTGTGTGTCCAGGATTCATACGAACACACATCTGCTCGGGATTGTGTGTGTGTGTGTTCATGCTCATATTTTTCTTCTTCCCTCTCAATAAGTTATGGTAATTTTCAACAAAAGAAAATTATTGTGGTGAACACGTATGTCAGCTTTACATGGATGCACACACACACACACACACACACACACACACACACACACACACAGTTGGTTATTCCCCTGTAGCTGTTTTGCCAAGTTCCCACTACCACATGTTCTTTGCTGCTGGGCTCTCCCACGTGGGCGAAATGTGTGTGTGTGTGTGTGTGTGTGAGTTAGAAGTTAGATGAGTGTGTGTGTGTGTGTGTGTGTGTGTGTGTGTGTGTGTGTGTGTGTGTGTGTGTGTGTGTGTGTGTGTGTGTGAGAGCGAGCAGATTGTTCCTGCGTGGGAAGTATACAGTGTGTATGGGAAACACCCCACTTTGGAGAGTGAGCAAGTGAGTGGGTGGGAGGCTGATCGATGAGTGTGTTCACTTTGTAGCTTGTTGAGCTGATGTGTGTGTGACAAAGAAATGGGGGGGTTGCTGCACTGTACTGTATTTTGTGTGTGTGTGTGTGTGTGTGTGTGTGTGTGTGTGTGTGTGTGTGTGTGTGTGTGTGTGTGTGTGTGTGTGTGTGTGTGTGTGAACCCAGGGAGCTCCCATGGTGGTGTCCACCCCCGCTTCTATAATTCAGCCACAATTACAAGGCTCTCCTCTGCCGCAGCTAATGAAACCATAAGTCAGCCAGAGACACGCATACACACACACACACACACACACACTCACTCACACACACACAACCAGACAAACACACACCACTGCAGCAGAACCAACCGAGCAGTGGGAGAAATGAAGAGGGGAGTTGAAAGTGTAACAGAGAGAATTAAAAAAAGGTTTGAGAGACGGAGGAAAGGAAAGAGATCGTTCTGGTGTGTGTGTGTGTGTGTGTGTGTGTGTGTGTGTGTGTGTGTGTGTGTGTGTGTGTGTGCGTACTCTGCCTTCTGCCTCATTACCATATCGGAGCCGTAGTGCACAGTACATATTGACTCACATGGTCCAAGGATGACAGGACGCCACACACAGTGTTGCTTAACTTTTGTCAATTTACACAGAAAATTGAACTCAAAAGTAAACAGAAGCTCATTAGCTTCTTACCACCTGTGTGTTTACGCATGTGTGTAATGACATGTCACACAGCCGATGACGAGTGATATTTATGATTAACTGTGAGGCCAATATTGTTGGAAAATCACTCATCATCATCATCATCATCATCAAGACTCCCTCCTGTTTCAGTATGTTTCAATGATATAAATTCTCGCTAGCTAACTCCCTTTAAAGTAGCGTCAGTAGAACAATAATCCTCCACCTCTGCATGGTTCGACGGGGGAAACATTACAACGATATTACAAATCGCTTATTGCTTTCAGAATTTCTCGATCGTCCTCCATGTCCTCAACTGCGTTATTGAAACTACAAGGGTGTGATTGTGCTGACCGGGGATATGGTAATAATAGTTTTAGGGTAAAGGTGGGTAATTTACTGCAGTGGTTTATCAGCAACCACTCTCATTGATTGAGAAACACACACACACACACACACACACACACACACTGTTAATGGATTTGGCACATACAGTGGCAGAGACATCCCACCAGTTCATAAATCTTCACCCTTCTGAAAATAATTGTAATAAAATGAACTATAAAGTTCATCAGGCAGCGATCATCACGTGCATCTATTGGCGCTCGTAGCACACAAACAGTTGAGGTAGTTGAGGTACGGTGACCAGGATACGCTCACTGAACCCCCTGGTGGCCGTAGCCCAAAATGCACGTAGGGATTATCCATGTTTCTTACAATAACACAGACCTAAAAACGTATTGAACTTCCTTGCGCAATGAGCCAATCAGGACTTTTAGATGAAGGACTATAGTTTTGCTCGGTTCATACTGAACTGGACTATAGTTTTGCTCGGTTCATACTGAACTGGACTATAGTTTTGCTCGGTTCATACTGAACTGGACTATAGTTTTGCTCGGTTCATACTGAACTGGACTATAGTTTTGCTGAAGGCTAAATAACAGCCAGCAAAGACAAACAGCCAAGAAACAGCAGCGGCATGTTTCACTACGCTAGAATGTGAAGCCTGAAGCTAACGGAGAAAATCCCACAACCATGAAGTCAGAGGTTCAAACCCCG
>JAVDOI010000342.1:52500-72500 GCA_032191485.1 Leptoclinus maculatus
TTTGGCGATTTGGCCGTCGCCATCTTGGATTCTTGCAACCAGTGAACAGGAAGTGACCATATCTGGACTGAGGAGCATCCCCTGCTTTATGGTCTGTTTGACTCTAAATGGACCATAATGTACTAAATGAACATCATGCTGTATTGAAGAAGACTTGAAACTAGAGATTGAGACCATAAACTCATGTTTACAATGTTTACTGAGGTAATAAATCAAGAGAGAAGTAGAGTCATTTTCTCATAGACTTCTATAGAACCAGAGGAGTCGCCCCCTGGTGGACACTAGAGAGAATGCAGGTTTAAGACACTTAAGGCTTCACTTTTCAGAATCGGAGGTTGCCGCCTGGTCAGAATACAGGAATAAATAAAGCTGTAGTTCAGGACAAACAAATGAAACTGAATCCGTCCCCAAAGAAAGACATGTGGACATAAGAGACGGCTGAATGCACACGATCACGACTTCACTCGCTGACCAGCAGGTGACGTGTTACGTAGCGTTTGACGTGCGTGCAGCACACAGCAGTCGCCTCAGGACGAAGCTAAGGAGACAAAGATAGCGCAGGTTGCCGTTTTTGTGTGTATGTGTGTGTTTGTACTCTGGTTCTAGGCCACGGCCTACTGTGCTGCACTAGATAACTAGTTCCCCTCCAAGTCAGAAGTGAGAGATGCAGTTCTCTCTGTTTCTCTGTCTGTGTCTGTCTCTCTCGCCCTGTTGCTAGGCTAAGAGGAGGCCACTGGGATTACACTCTAAAAATAAGGTGTCCCTGATACTCTTCTGCTCTGATCCATCTCAATCAGGCCCTCGCAGTCCTCACACCTCCGTCTGCTTCTCTGGCTCTTTACGCAGCATTGTTGTCACTGTTTATCGGCATAGTTTGTCCTTTTTGTCTGTCTGTCCGTGTGTTTATTTCTGGCTGCACACAGACAGAGTGATGATGTATGACAAGAATGACAGATGATCAAAATAGGGAGGGAGAGAAAAGGGAACAGAGGAAAAAGTGAGGCAGATAGGCAGCTGAGTAAAGATCGGCAGTGGGTTTGAAATATAATACAAGAAATAAACGTGAGGCTGAATCTGCCCCACTTTGAATCTCAAACAGGGAGAGAGAGCTGTGGGGACAACAGAGTGTGAGAGAGAAACTTCTGGTGGTCAACAGTACAGCTAAAATCATGCTTTTCTCCCTCAACTACAACGGATTCTTTTCACAATCCTGCTGTTGACACAGATGCAATAAGTTACTTGTTTATTTGAGGATTTCATTCATCAGCTGTCGTCATCTTCTCAGTCTGGAAGCTGTTTGGCTGCTTGACTTGGTGGAGAACAGTTTTACTCAAAAATGTCAAGTTAATGATAGCAAGTAATGCCATTAGTAAGGTCATTGATGGATTACTGTACAAGTCTACTGGGCACAGACCCAAAGGCCAAAAGAGTCAGGCGCACTCCTGGCCTTCACCTGCAAAACGTCGATCAAAGAGACACGTACCAACCAGGAAGAGACTCAAAATGATCACAAAGAAACAGCAACAAAGACATGAAACTGCAAAGAGACAAAAAAGGCAAAAAATAAGTGCAAGAAGACCAAAACAATTACAAAGAGAAACAAAATGACTACAAAGAGACTTAAAACGACTACAAAGAGACTTAAAACAACTACAAAGAGACTTAAAACAACTACAAAGAGACTTAAAACAACTACAAAGAGACTTAAAACAACTACAAAGAGACAGAAAACAACTACAAAGAGACAGAAAACAACTACAAAGAGACAGAAAACAACTACAAAGAGACAGAAAACGACTACAAAGAGACAGAAAACGACTACAAAGAGACTTAAAACAACTACAAAGAGACTTAAAACAACTACAAAGAGACTTAAAACTACAAAGAGACTTAAAACAACTACAAAGAGACAGAAAACGACTACAAAGAGACTTAAAACAACTACAAAGAGACAGAAAACGACTACAAAGAGACTTAAAACAACTACAAAGAGACTTAAAACAACTACAAAGAGACTTAAAACTACAAAGAGACTTAAAACAACTACAAAGAGACAGAAAACGACTACAAAGAGACTTAAAACGACTACAAAGAGACTTAAAACGACTACAAAGAGACAGAAAACGACTACATTTTGTTTCAGCTGACAAAGATAATAACTGTGATGACTTTGGTTGTGTAGTGTGTGGACTTGAGTAACACTTTGGCTGTGCTTTAGTCTTGATCTCATCTCCTTCCCTCTTTCCTTGTCCCAGGCCTCAGCAACATCATAGGAATCATTGTGTACATATCAGCCAACGCAGGGGACCCTTCCAAGAGCGACTCCAAGAAGAACAGCTACTCCTACGGCTGGTCCTTCTACTTCGGCGCCCTCTCCTTCATCATGGCCGAAATGGTGGGCGTGCTGGCCGTGCACATGTTCATCGACCGCCACCGGGAGCTGCGCGTGGGGGCGCGGGCCGCCGACTACCTCCAAGGTGCGGCCATCACGCGCATCCCCAGCTACCGCTACCGCTATCGACGCCGCTCACGCTCCTCGTCCCGCTCCACGGATCCCTCGCACTCCCGCGAGGCGTCGCCGGTGGGCCTGAAGGCCTTCGGGGCGCTGCCCTCCACCGAGCTGTCCATGTACACGCTGCCCAAGGGCCAAACGGGCACGCCGACAGACGACTATAACTCCACGGAGAGGGACCACAACTTCCTGCAGGTCCACAACTGCATCCAGAAGGACCTGAAAGACAGCAGCAGCACCGCCAACCGACGCACCACACCTGTATGAAACTGAGAGAGGGACCTCAGACACATGACAGAACCAGAGGGAATGTTTTTGGGGGGTGGGGGAGGGGGAGGGGGAGGCGGCAAAAGACGGACGCAAGGAGACGGAAGTAGGAAGAGGGCTTAAAATGGATAGATGGAGTGAGGGCTAAGAAGGGAAGCTCTGAGCGCCACACAGCACCTCAGATGATCGCTGAGTTTCTGTTTTAAAAAAAAAAAAGGAAACAAAAATGCATAAAAAAGAAACGTGCATGATTTTCCCATCTACCATTGTTTAACGAGTTTTGAACCTGTTTGTAAAGATTTGAGGGGGAGGGGGGAGGACGGAGGAGCCGGGTGGCCGGTGGTCGGCTGTGGAAACATGGAGCGGTGGGCCGAGCCAGACTGCCCGATAAAAAGTGAACTTCATATTTTTTACTCTTCCTCAGTCTGATGAAAAGGGGGCGTGGTTATCCCCCATCGGCCCCGCCTATGATCCCGCCCTCACACCGCCACCCCACAAGCCCCCCAACACACACACACACACACACACACACACACACACACACTGACCCCCACTCCTCTCTTTAGTTGCTGTATCTTCTTGATTTCATTCTTTATTCGCATTAATACTGTGAACCATTGTGGTGAGGGATTTTAGCAGGGAGCAATTCAGGCCGCAAAAAAAAAAAAACGAAACAGGAAAAAAAAAGTTAATATATGTATTGATTATATATAAATATATGAATATATATGTTAATAAATCATGACTAGACTTCCCTGGCGCAAAAATATCAACGAGAGAAAAACAAGTGCGACTGAATGGAGGATTCTTCGCTCCTCTTACTCGATGAACTGATATTGGTTCGTATTAGACGCATTATCACATTCTTTTACAACGGAAACAAATCTTTTGGCCTTCCGCCGAAGCCCTGGCAGCGAATCCTCGTTCAGGGTCGACCCGAGGCGAGAGGTTGAGCTCACTGTTTTTTTGGGGGTTTTTTTGCTCCATGAAGAGGGAACTCTGGGTAATGGAGGATCTCTCAGCAAACTTGAAGAAGAACACGTGGACAATGAGACGCCGCTGCTGCCAAAGACACAAAGTAGTGCGTGAAGAGAACATGGCCACCGGGCGAGGTGAAGCTATAGTGACTCCAAAAAATTAAGAATTTACATGCATGCTAATCAAAATCATCCGATCTGCTTTTAAGGAACTTATGTTTTGAACAATTGAACAATGATACCATGTAAGGGCAGTTGGAGGTGACAAAGTAGAAGTTAATGTTACAAGTACTGTGTCTATTTTAGTTTTTCTTTTCTCTCTTTTCTTCTTTTGTTTGAGGGGTTATTTGGGGGCGGGGCTTCATTACGCTTTAAACTAAAAGAACAAACTTTGGAGAAGGAATGAAGGCTTTTTTTTATCTTGGCTTTTCATTTATTTTCTGGGTTCCTTTGAACTCTCACACAGCCTTAGTCTCTTTCTTTGTCTCATTTTTCTTGTTCTTTGGTTTCGCGTTGTGTTGTTGTAAATGAGAATTCCAACAAAAAGAACAAAAACAGAAAAAAACAAACAGCGTAATGTCTTTCAAGGTGCCAAAACTGAATGATTCTGAACTTGGATGCATCAAGTCCTGATGACGAATAAAAATTGAACCACCCCGTAGGGAACAGAAAGAGTGCTTGTTGTATCATGTTTACAGAGTCACGTTGACCAGAGGAGGACCAGCGGACATTTAGGATTTTAGGCATTTTAGCAAGAAAGAGAAACATTTCTCATGTTTATACTTCAGAACAAGTTGTGTCTCGTCCAGCATGTGTAGCTTTACCGCCGATAAATAATTGAGCTTTAATTCAAAGATATCCCACGAAATTATTCCAGATGTTATTCACGGGATCTTGAACCAGGAAGTGTAAATAAAGCCCGTAAAAGCTCTCGCAAGGCCGGAGGTGGCTGGGTTTAGTTCTTCATATGAAACCAGAAGATTGATTTTTTTTTGTCACGTAACTTGCGAAACAGCACTTCAGGAGTTATTTGAACTAAACCCACCATCTAGTCCAAAACCTAACCGATAGTTGTGTTGCCTGAACCTAAGTGGTTTAGTTCCCTGAACTTAAATATGTGAAGGAAACTGTTGTATCAACAGTCAAAACGAGCAGAAATTGACAGGTGTTGCTGGACTTTCGACGAAAAATAAGGAATGACTTTACGTCATATATACGAACCGTCGTACGAAGATATGTTACACGTAACACGTCCACGTTTCAGAGGAATAATCACAATGTTGATCTCACGCTGCTCAACATTTTCTCACAGAGAACATTAAAGTAGCTCGATCTCGTCGAGTTAACGGCGGGTACAAAACTGCAGCAGTACGTTGCAGCACAGCCGAGACTTCCTCAGGGTACCGCAACATGTTGGTGGGGATTATTAATGATGTTACACACACTGTGGGTAGAGTACACTCTGTCCTTTTGTCTTCCTCTACTTTCTCACTTTTCATGTGCTGACTCCCCCTCTATCTCCCCGTTAGCTCTCCACTCGCCGGCTGCAGAAGAAATGTCATAATCAACATCAGCCTCGATGTCCTGCTGCATGATCTCTATACGTGCCTTCTCTCCATCCCTCCCTCTCTCCCTCCCTCTCCCTCCCTCTCTCTCTCTTTCTCTCCCTCTCTCTCCCTCTCTCTCCTCCCCTGGTGCGGTGATCAAAGTGGCTGGCATGTCTCTCTGCAGCACTGCTGTGATCACTGAAGAGAGGCGAGCGAGGGAGGGAGGGAGGTGAGGAGAAAGAAAAAGGGAGTGGAGGAGCCTGAATCAATCAGCACCACAGCGCCCCCCTCTGGTGTGGAGGTACATCGTGATTTCATTAGTGTTCGAACTCTGTGAACACGAAGTCTGAATTGACCGTCCACTATATTCAAGCTGCTATTTATATATAGTTACATGAAGCTGATTGATAGCCGGAATAATCATAGACTTTAACACTGAATTGTAATTAATTTGCCTTTAAGATTAAGATGCCTAAATAAATGTACATTTAAACGATTTATTGTTGAACACCCACCAACACTAACAATTCACAATGATTAAATTAAATTAAATGTATTAATTACAACACATTCAATGCATATGACATAAATATATATATATATATCATATAATGAGATTAGTAAACAGAATATTAATGGAGAAATTACATCCACTAATAAAGTGTTGATATTGATAAAATGGCCAATCAGAGCCGAAGCTGCTGCCCCCCCCCTCATATTCCTTAAATATGAAGCAACCACAATATGGAAAACTGGGAAAATGATAAAAGTAGGAACACTGAAATTGATTGACAAAAGTAAACATTTTTTGGGGATTTGTTTGTCGATTAGTGAGCTTTCAATGTGCTGTTGAGCTGCAGAGTTTATTACCTTTTGGACGGAGTCGTTGTGCTAAGCTAAGCTAAGTGGCTGCAAACAGAAAGATATCAGGGTCCTCTATCAGCGATCTATCCGCCACGAAGTCCTTATGTCCCAGAATGTGGAACTATAAAGTGCACACATGTTCAGCTTTACTGATTTAGTAAACATGTAGGGCTGCTGTTTACACTATTATCATTTATTGCTTTTGAGAAGCTCATATCAGTACCTGCTGGAACTTTTTGACATTGGTGCACTGGTGTAACTTTCTTTTCATTTCGCCGCATCGGCACATAATTTAGGCGCACGCAACAATTTTCAGCACAAATTTTGGTGCTGCATACCTATTTTTTGTCAGTTCCCACACACGTAAATCAGGAGCTTTACATCCCTGTCCTGCATTACAAAGGAGAGTAAGTAAAGAAAACATGTGAAAGCTTTAATGCCTGCAGTCCTACCGTGTGAAAAAGGTCTGTTTTTAAGTGCAATCCCACAGACTGTATAGAAGAAGTGGAAGTGACCAGTGGCGGCTGGTGGAAAATGTTCTTGGTAGGGCTGTGCCACATCCAATCAATTTCAGCAAACATCCCAGAATGATTTAATGCAAACAAATTAAGGTATCAAACACGCATTACTACTTTGCAGTTAAATATTTAACATTTATTCCAACACGAAAAAAAGCAGTAAATAACACTTTGACAAACACGTCAGGACATCTTATTTTAGTCACCCTCACAGGGAGTTCAGTATAATATAATATATATAACATATAATAATATTCTGTATAATATAATAATATATATATATATATCATATAATATTCTGTATAATATAATAATATATATATCATATAATATTCTGTATAATATAATAATATATATGTCATATTCTGTCCCCGTTGTTTTAAAAAGATAAATAAGTTATTATCATGACGTCATCCAGCTAGTCAAACCTGTCTGGTGTACAGCTAGTAGAGAAGCTTCATGTACTGCTTCTCTTTCCTGCTAGTCTGCTGTCTGATTGTGAGGTCAGGCTGATCTGGGATCAGCTCTTTCAGTAGTTTCTCCTCTCAGTTCTCCTCTCAAACGGGTCTTGGAGGAGTAGTGCTCACACTGGCGCTCTCCTGTAGAGACTTCTCCTGACGAGAACGCGCAGCTTGGGGCAGGAAAAAAACTGCCCCAAGCTGAATCTATTTGAGGACGCTGATTGGCTGAATTGTATGTCACTCATTTATATCTTTACTCAGCATTGGCTAAACTGCTTTATAGACCCGCCTCTTTGGGGCAGTTTTTCCAGCGCCCCAGCCAGCTGAGACGTGCACACACAGAGAGGAAGAGCAGACAGGCAGAGAGGACAAGCAGGAAAAGCATATATTTACCGCAGATATCATATTTTACACATATTACTGGGTGATTCCATGTTTCAAAAACACAAATATTGACAATTTGTATAGTTTATTTTTATTTTAAATTTTATTTTTATTTATATTTTTATTTTTATTTTTATTTTTATTTTTTGTAGCTCTAGGGGGGGCGGCGCCCTAGCGCCCTCTATGGACCAGCCGCCACTGGAAGTGACCATATCAGGACTGAGGAGGAGAGACGTAGAGACGCCGTATACGTCTCTGCTAGAGACCTGTCAATCACTGTGTAGCCCCGCCCTAAAGCATCCCCTGCTTTATGGTCTGTTTGACTCTAAATGGACCATAATGTACTAAATGAACATCATGCTGTATTGAAGAAGACTTGAAACTAGAGATTGAGACCATAAACTCATGTTTACAATGTTTACTGAGGTAATAAATCAAGAGAGAAGTAGAGTCATTTTCTCATAGACTTCTATAGAACCAGAGGAGTCGCCCCCTGGTGGTCACTAGAGAGAATGCAGCTTTAACACATGAAGCATTGACTTCACTCGGCAGAACCAAAGGTTGCTACCTGGTCAATTATCATGAATAAAACTGGTTTAATATATTGGACTCAAACCAGAGACTGCGTTGCTGCATTGGAAATCTTCTACAAATGGAAAAAGTTGAGTAAACACTTCAAGCACCAATTAACTATTTTGCGATTGAAATCTAATTCAGTTCCACTAAACATTACAAATGATGCTTGATTTGCTCTTTTAATTCACATAATATTTCACGTAGCTTTTCAGCCCGTGACACTGTTAACGTACATTAAGAACGGCAGTTGTCCCCGTTTGTCTCTGCTCGTCATGTCTGTGCGAGGTCTGCTTTTCATCTCACTGCGGTGCTGCTCACACAAACAAACAGCGCTTTGTATTCATGACACACCGTGAGCACAGGGCAAAGAGTTCCAGCTCATAACTTACACATATACACACTCGCTCGTTTTCCTCTTCCTCACACACTTTCTTCTTCTTCTGCAGATCAGCTCTTTAGTGCGTCTGGTGACTTTCTCTCTTATTTTGCCTTTTCCCATGATCCTTTGCAATTTTCATCAGCCGTGCCCCTTAACGCTACCAACAAATTATCCCATGATTGTAAATTATGCTAACTCATATTAATGGAGTAATTTGATTGAATTGACCTCAACCCCGGTCTCTCTCTCTCTCTGTTTAAAAGTGTGTGTGTGTGTGTGTGTGTGTGTGTGTGTGTTGTTCCATAGCCCCTAACTGTCCGTGGCCTAAAAAGCTTGCTAATTGCAGGTGAGGGAGGACACAGCAGCTGTTCCTCCAGATCTGCTTCCCTCCTGTCTGAACTGCAGCGTGACAAAAAAAAAATTCTGCCACAGTGCCTCCGAGCTCACCCGCATAACAAGAAAAGATGTTTCATATTACATGTCACCTGTCGGACATTCCACAAATGGGATGCCCTTTCCCTTTTATTTTTGGCCTTTTCGTTTTTTGGTCAAGAAAGATGCTGCGGTGCCCAATTTACTGAAACGGCCAGACCTGTCAACGTCATACGTAAACATGAGGATTGCAGAGGGAAGTCAAACATTCATGTGTTAACGCTGCATTCTCTCTAGTGTCCACCAGGGGGCGACTCCTCTGATTGTATAGAAGTCTATGAGAAAATGACTCTACTTCTCTCTTGATTTATTACCTCAGTAAACATTGTAAACATGAGTTTATGGTCTCAATCTCTAGTTTCAAGTCTTCTTCAATACAGCATGATGTTCATTTAGTACATTATTCAAACAGACAGCTCAAAACCAGCACGTCTCCTTTAATATAATTTGAATACAATAATAATTTCATCTAATTGGAACTCTTTGAATTGTAACTTTCGTTGGAGTTTACCGGGCTTATCGTTGATGAACGTCACATCGTCGTAATAAACAAACGGATGTTTTGTTGTCTTTTCTTCTTCAGTTAACGGTTAGAGACTCAAAGACCACCGGTGGCTACCAGCAACTTTTAAGGTGGAATTTCTTTCTTGCATTGTTACTTAATGCAAAAGTTGACGTTGTGAATCAATCAACACACCTTAAATGTCAATGTGACAACTTTGACCATTTCATTTGTTTTTGTTGCTTTACTGATGAATGGATCTTCCCTTTGGAAATGTTTCCGTTGCCTTTATTGGACTAGTCCTTGGTGATGACACCAGGTGAGCAACCATTGCGTCCCCTGATTAATGGATCTTAAATATATAAAAATACGAGTTTCAACCAGATTATGCAAATTGCAAATATTCTATTTCCTCACTGTGAGAAAAGAAAGTGTCAGAGCGTCTTTGGTTGTTGTGGATATTAATAATACTCTTCCTCTTCCATCCCTCCTTATTTAAATCCTCTTAGTTCTGGGCCCACATGGGCCTCGCATGATGACATGCACTTATGATATACTTAAGATAAAAGCATGCACGTAAAGGCACATGTAAGCATTAATATGTAAAGCATGAAGAGTTTCAGATATTCATTAGCGTACTCTGCATTAATTACTGTCCTTGATAAAATATAAAATAGTTCATGAATCAGACTTAACACATAATATCTCCAATATGAAGAGAAAGAGGTGGTTGTGGTTAAATCAGTGATTCAAGGATGATTTATTGTCATTATGTAACACCTGCTCTCTGTCCTGCTGCCCCGCCCCCCCACCCCCCCCATCCACCACCATGGATCCAGGTCTCTGTGAAGATGTGGGCTCAACAGTCACCGACCTCCCGCTGCTTTCTGTTATTGTTCTGTGACCATCAGACAGCCAGGTGCATGCTGGATAGTGGAGTAGCCTCAGGTCCTAGCTGGGTTAGCTTAGCATCCATCAGGTCTCTCCTCTCTGGGGCAGTTTGGTGGCGTTTGGTCCGGCAGGTCTGTCTGGTTGGTGATCGTCTCAAAGTCTGCTGCTCTTAATCCTCACGCTTCCTTTTCACATGTTGATGAAAGTATTCTGTCAGATGTCGTTAGTGATAAACACACAAAAAACAAAGAAAAAAAGACAAACATGTAGCGTAATTCATGGGACATGCACCGCCGTTGCCAAAGCAGACAGACATGAAGAGTATCTAGTCACTTGATCTCATCACCAGACCGGTTCCTCACGGTCAGAAACATCACAGCGTTGACCTCGATCAGACGCGTCAGAGAGAAAGTGACCACTTCTGCCCTCTCTTGTGGCTGAAAGGCTGAACAGCAGTTGCTCCTGCTGTAATTTACAAGGTCTGCGCCAACGGAGCAGAACCTGCTTTGAATACTAATTGAGAGTGCGTGTGACACTGGAGGTGTATGAAGCCACCCGGCTGGTCTCAACGTCTCTATGATTGCTGACCGACCTTTTCAATATCTGTGGAAATATGAAGAAGTCTCTCCCGAAGCAATAAGCAACAGCACACACACGCTACCCTGAGATGTTATTAAGGGATATTCCCGAGACGTGATGTTCCTTTTGAAATGAACAGAACTGTTGGAAGTGCTGAGAGTGATTTTTGCAGGATGGCAAAGAACGTGTGTGTTCAGAGCTCCAGGACTGCGGCTGCTACACATATTACACACATTTATATGCACATCGGTGGGTACAAATAGAGGTAAAAGGATGTATGTTCTGCATGGTGATGCACCTGAATGTGACGGGCAGTATTTCTATTATATGCTCCATGTGAGAAAACAAACCAGACACAAAAACAAGGAGAAAGATCCTGGTTGCTGTGATTCTGATCATGCAGCATTGTGATCAACAAACCTGTGTTGAAATCTGCAGGAAGAGAGCTAGTTAACGTTAGCTGTTAGCGGTTAGCAGCCGAGTACCGCTCGGCCAAATAACGGAGCTAACAGCGCTAACGCTAACGGGGGGGTCGCATTGAGTTACATAATGATGCGTTCAAGCTCTGTTCAGTAGAAAATGAGTAGAAAAGATATTTAAATAAAAATACAATTATTTATTCCAGAATCATTTGAACCATTATAGATGATGTTACCAAAGAAAAAGAACATCAATCATTTTTAAATGGTGACTTCGGGATGATTAAAATGATTGTTGGGAAAGGTTCAGAGACAGTGGTGAATATACAGTATATATATATATATATATACACAGTATATACTGTGTATATATATATATATATATATATATATTTGTTAAAGCTGCATTCTCTCTAGTGTCCACCAGGGGGCGACTCCTCTGGTTCTATAGAAGTCTATAGAAAATGACTCTACTTCTCTCTTGATTTATTACCTCAGTAAACATTGTAAACATGAGTTTATGGTCTCAATCTCTAGTTTCAAGTCTTCTTCAATACAGCATGATGTTCATTTAGTACATTATGGTCCATTTAGAGTCAAACAGACCATAAAGCAGGGGATGCTTTAGGGGCGGGGCTTACTGTGATTGACAGGTCTCTACCAGAGACGTATACGGCGTCTCTACGTCACTCCTCCTCAGTCCTGATGTGGTCACTTCTGTTCATTAGTTGTAAAAAACAAGATGATGACGGCCGTTATCCAAGATGGCGACGTTATCGGCCGATACGCAAGTTCAGGAAAGTTCAGGAAATAGGGAAGGAATAATGGTTTTGGAACTTCTTTATTTGTGAATATAAACCGTGGTTCTACATTTCTCAACAA
Organism: Leptoclinus maculatus; assembly: GCA_032191485.1. Lineage (NCBI taxonomy): Eukaryota > Metazoa > Chordata > Actinopteri > Perciformes > Stichaeidae > Leptoclinus > Leptoclinus maculatus. The sequence goes on from JAVDOI010000342.1 coordinate 64,691, forward strand.
ACTCAGTGACTGCTGCTCGTCCTGAAGAGGACGGAGAATAATGAGATGAAAAGGAAACCAGTGTGTCCTCATTTAAACAGAGGCAGCTGGTCTGAGAGGACGCGACTTTGACCTGGTTTGAATGGGAGACCGCTGGTTAGAACAGTGATTAATGGTTCATAGCTCCACCGAGGGGACACGACTGAAAAGACAAGAGGGCTGAGAGGAGAGGAAAGGAAAGGAGAGGAGAGGAGAGGAGAGGAGAGAAGAGAAGAGGAGAGGAGAGGAGAGGAGAGGAGAGGAGAGAGGAGAGGAGAGGAGAGGAGAGGAGAGGAGAGGAGAGAAGAGAAGAGACATGAAGTAAATGGGAGGAGAGGAGAGAAGAGAAGGTGAGGACAAGAGTGAGAGAGAGGAAGAAATAGGTAGAGGAGAGAAGAGGTAAGGGGGGAGACAAGGGGAGGAGAAACAAGGAGGAGAGATGAGAAGGAGAAAGGAGGAAGGAAGGAGAGGAGAGAAGGGAAGAGAAGACCAAAGAGGAGGAGAGAGGTAGAGGAGTGAAGAGGAAAGGGGGGAGACAAGGAGGAAAAACAAGGAGAGAGCTGAAAGCTGTTGAGGCAACACGAGAGAGAGAGAGAGAGAGAGAGAGACAAAACAAGTGATGAAGGAAGAGAGAAAGGGATGAGGACACGAACACAGCGACACTGAGATTAGAAGAAAACATTAAAAACAAGACGAGGGTAGAAGGCAAGAAATAAAGAGGTGAGAGCAAGAAATCAGGAACAGACATCTACGCAACAAAGTTATGGAAAACGACTTTATTCATGTTCAAAATGTATCAGATCAGTGTGTGTGTGTGTGTGTGTGTGTGTGTGTGTGTGTGTGTCTGGAGATAGAGGGTCTAGCCTGGACTCAGGTTCTGGATGGTCTCTCTGTGTTCTTGGTAGAGAGCGTGGAAGGTCCGGGCTAACCCGAGGAGCGGCGCCTCACAGTTCTCCATCTCCTTCTGGAGAGAGACGGTGACTCATAAACACATTTACAACATTTTTGAGTGAACTTTATACAACAGAATGAAAAAGACACTCACGGCCGACGTCTCGTGGTACTCCAACCCCTGGCTCTGGGCCCATTCCTGGGCCACGGACGCCTCCACCTCCCGTCTAGCAGACAGGTCAGACTTGTTGCCCACCAGGACACCTGAGACCAAAACGAAATACACAAAGAAGAGAGACATGGAGGTACTGATGACTTCACACCCTTCATCTGAGTTAAAAACCACCAAGAGAGGAGAGGATAGAAGAGAAGAGGAGAGGATAGGAGAGGAAAGAAGAGGAAAGAAGTGAAGGAAGGGAGGAAAGGAGATGAGAGGAGAGGAAATGAGACAAGATCCATCCATCCATCCATTTTCCTCCGCTTATCCGGGTCTCCCGCTCCATCTTACCCTGACTCGTGAACAAGACCCCGAGATACTTGAACTCCTTCGCTTGCGGTAGGCACTCCGTGCCCACCTGGAGGGAGCAATCCACCGGTTTCCGGCAGAGCACCATGGCCTCAGATTTGGAGGTGCTAACTCTCATCCCCGCCGCTTCACACTCGGCTGCAAACCGCCCCAGTGAGTGCTGGAGGTCACGATCCGAGGAGGCCAACTGGACCACATCATCTGCAAACAGCAGAGAGGCGATCCCGAGACCCCCGAACCTGACGTTTTCCACCCCCCGGCTGTGCCTAGATATCCTGTCCATGAAAGTCACGAACAGGACCGGTGACAAAGGGCAGCACCCACCGGGAACATGTCTGACTTTTTGCCGAGGATGCGGACACAGCTCCTACTGCGGTCGTACAGAGACCGGATGGCCCGTTGTAACGGGTCCGGCACCACATACTCCCACAGCTCCCCCCACAAGAACCCCAGAGGGACCCGGTCGACATGTAGACTGGTTGGGCAAACTCCCAGAACCCTTCCAGTAGTCTTGCGAGGGTAAAGAGCTGATCCACTGTTCCACGGCTGGGACGGAATCTGCACTGCTCCTCTTGAATCCGAGGTTCGACAAACGGTCGGAGCCTCCTCTCCAGCACCCTGGCATAAGCATTCCCCGGGAGGCTGAGTAGTGTGATACCCCGGTAATTCGAGCACACTCTCTGGTCCCCCTTTTTGAAGATGGGAACCACCATCCCGGTCTGCCAGTCCATGGGCACTGATCCCGACCTCCATACGACATTGAAGAGGCGTGTCAGCCAAGACAGCCCGACAGTGTCCAGCGCCTTAAGCATCTCAGGGCGGATCTCATCCACCCCCGGCGCCTTGCCACCAAGGAGCTTTTTGACTGCCTGGGATGTGGGTGCGCCCCCCTCTCTTCAGGCACTGCCTCCTCTCCGGAGGACATGTTGGTCGGGTTTAGGAGTTCCTCAAAGTGCTCTTTCCACCGCCCGACGATGTCCCTCGTCCGGGTCAGCAGTCCCCCCCCCCCCACCCCCCCCCCCGCTGAGAACAGCCTGGGGCAGGCCCTGCTTTCCCTTCCTGAGCCGTCGGATGGTTTGCCAGAACCTCCTTGAGGCCAACCGAAAGTCCTTCTCCATGGCCTCCCCGAACTCCTCCCATGCCCGAGTTTTAGCATCCACGACCACCGCAGCTGCAGCCCTTCTGGCCTGCCGGTACCTCTCAGCTGCTTCAGACCTTCTTCAGCTTGACGGCTTACCTCACCTCCGGTATCCACCACCGGGTTCTCGGGTTGCCGCCACGACAGGCACCGATGGCCTTCCGGCCACAGCTCCTAGTGGCCGCGTCCACAATAGAGGCTTTGAACATGGTCCATTCGGATTCCATGTCCCCAACCTCCCTCGGGATGTGTGAGAAGTTCTTCCGGAGGTGGGAGTTAAAGACCTCCCGGACAGGGTCCTCCGCCAGACGTTCCCAGTTCACCCTCACTATACGTTTGGGCTTGCTGGGTCTTTCCAGCCGGTTCCCCCGCCATCTGATCCAACTCACCACCAGGTGGTGATCAGTTGACAGCTCTGCTCCTCTCTTCACCCGAGTGTCCAGGACATACGGCCGCAGATCAGATGATACGATTACAAAGTCGATCATAGATCTCTGGCCTGAGGTGTTCTGGTACCAGGTACACTTATGAGCCACCTTATGTTCGAACATGGTGTTCGTTATGGCCAAACCGTGGCTAGCACAGAAGTCCAATAACGAGACACCACTCGGGTTCAGATCGGGCAAGCCGTTCCTCCCAATCACCCCCCGCCAGGTTTCTCCGTCATTGCCCACGTGAGCGTTGAAGTCCCCCATGAGAACTATGGGGGTCTAGGTCCCTCTCCAGGACCCCTCCCACCGACTCCAGGAAGGCCGGATACTCCGAACTGCTGTTTGGTGCATAAGCACAAACAACAGTCAGAGCCTTGCTCCCCACAACCCGTAGGCGCATGTAGGCGACCCTCTCGTTCTCCGGGGAGAACTCCAACCCAGCGGCGCTCAGCCGGGGGCTCGTGAGTATACTGCCCCGGACAACATAGCTCCCAGGAAACTCAAACTCCACCACGTTAAGGTGGGGATTCGCGGAGGAATCGCCACAAGATCTAAAGAATATATCGTAAAAATTTCAGTTTACGACAACGCTGACACGTGAACAAAGACGATATCGACAGGTGACCAAATGAAACCCTCAAAAGTATATCAAATAATGAATGAATATGAAGTACACACACCAAAGAATCTCCATATGATTCCTTCAATGTATTAGTTCATGTTTGTGTGAATTACAGGTTGTTTACCTGGAAGCTGGAGACCTCTGCAGTGGGCTCGAACTCTCTCCATCCAGTGGCTGCAGTTGGCAAAAGACGGCTCACTGGTGAGGTCGAAAACCAGAAACAGCAACGACGGCTCACCCCACTGTGGACAAGGGGGGGACAGTAGTTTATACTTTATGTGAGAAAGGGAACCTCCGATTCTGAAGACTGAAGTCAGTGCTTCATGTGTTAAAACTTGCATTCTCTCTACTGTCCGCCAGGGGGCGACTCCTCTGGTTGTATAGAAGTCTATGAGAAAATGACTCTACTTCTCTCTTGATTTATTACCTCAGTAAACATTGTAAACATGAGTTTATGGTCTCAATCTCTAGTTTCAAGTCTTCTTCAATACAGCATGATGTTCATTTAGTACATTATGGTCCATTTAGAGTCAAACAGACCATAAAGCAGGGATGCTTTAGGGGCGGGGCTACACTGTGATTGACAGGTCTCTACCAGAGACGTATACGGCGTCTCTACGTCACTCCTCCTCAGTCCTGATATGGTCACTTCCTGTTCACTGGTTGCGAAAAAAACAACATGGCAACGGCCGTAATCCAAGATGGCGGCGGCGAAATCACCGAACTGGCTTCAAAACATCCACAAACCAACGACAGACGTCACGATGTCTACGTCCTCTTGTTATATTCAGTCTGTGGGAGATTCACTAGTTTACAGAAGAAGTCTCACCATTTTCTCGCAGGCGTCCACTAATGTCTGCTTCCCTGCAGAGTCTATGATGTAGAGCTCCTGTGGGGGGGAGGGGGGGACATGAAGATTTAGTCGAATTACTTGGTTTTAAATTTCCTATTTTCGATGGAAAAGGACATTAATGTTCATCTCACAGCGCCGCCTTATTGCTCACTGAATACAGATGAGAAACTAACAACATTAAAAAAACTTCTTCCACTCCGAGCGACCCCCCCCGTGATTCAGCCACTTTAATGACAACAAACAACATGGAGGACGAAGAGGACGAAGAGGACTCACCACACTGTCGCTGGTCTCTGGGATGTGGACGCATTTCATCAGAAGCTCCACTCCGGCTGTCTGTCAAACAAACAAAGTACATGTTATTATTATTATTATTATTATTATTATTATAATAATGATGTTCATTAGACCTCAATCAATGAAAAGAAAGAAGAGGAGAGACAAGAAGGAAATGGGAGGAGAGGAAAGGAGAGAAGAGTAGATGAGAGATGGGGAGGATAGGAGACCAGAAGGAGAGAGGAGAGGAGAGGAGGAAAGAGGAGGGGAGAAATTAAGGAAATGGGAGAAGAGAAGAGAAGATGAGAGGAGAGATGGGGAGGATAGGAGACGAGAAGGAGAGAGGAGGGGAGTAGCAACATCTACAAATCAACGATGACTACGTCCACTTCTTCTATACAGTCTGTGCAGCAGACTGGAGGAGATGCAGAGAGTCGAACCCTGAATGATTCACACTTCTACTGTTGAACCGTTCCTGATTGTTGAGAGCTGGAGGCGTGTTAGTGGAGGCGTGTTAGTGGAGGCGTGTTAGTGGGGGCGTGTTAGTGGGGGCGTGTTAGTGGAGGCGTGTTAGTGGAGGCGTGTTAGTGGAGGCGTGTTAGTGGAGGCGTGTTAGTGGAGGCGTGTTAGTGGGGGCGTGTTAGTTGAGGCGTGTTAGTGGAGGCGTGTTAGTGGAGGCGTGTTAGTTGAGGCGTGTTAGTGGAGGCGTGTTAGTGGAGGCGTGTTAGTTGAGGCGTGTTAGTGGAGGCGTGTTAGTGGAGGCGTGTTAGTGGAGGCGTGTTAGTGGAGGCGTGTTAGTGGAGGCGTGTTAGTGGAGGCGTGTTAGTGGAGGCGTGTTAGTGGAGGCGTGTTAGTGGAGGCGTGTTAGTGGAGGCGTGTTAGTGGAGGCGTGTTAGTGGAGGCGTGTTAGTGGAGGCGTGTTAGTGGAGGCGTGTTAGTGGAGGCGTGTTAGTGGAGGCGTGTTAGTGGAGGCGTGTTAGTGGAGGCGTGTTAGTTGAGGCGTGTTAGTGGAGGCGTGTTAGTTGAGGCGTGTTAGTTGAGGCGTGTTAGTGGAGGCGTGTTAGTGGAGGCGTGTTAGTGGAGGCGTGTTAGTGGAGGCGTGTTAGTGGAGGCGTGTTAGTGGAGGCGTGTTAGTGGAGGCGTGTTAGTGGAGACGTGTTAGTGGAGGCGTGTTAGTGGAGGCGTGTTAGTTGAGGCGTGTTAGTGGAGGCGTGTTAGTGGAGGCGTGTTAGTGGAGGCGTGTTAGTGGAGGCGTGTTAGTGGAGGCGTGTTAGTGGAGGCGTGTTAGTGGAGGCGTGTTAGTGGAGGCGTGTTAGTGGAGGCGTGTTAGTGGAGGCGTGTTAGTTGAGGTGGCAGGTGTTTAAGAGCTGCTTGAGCTTTGCTGCAGCGCTCGGAGACATAAGTTAAATGAATCCAGGGCGAGTAGAGGAGGTACACACACACACACACAGATATAAAAACAGAGGATGTGATGAATACGGTTCTTCACAAGCTCTGGAGATCTGATGGAGTCCTGAGTGGACTGGACTGATGTGGACTGACTCTCACCGTCACGTCTCAGGCCGGTGAGAGAGATCAGTGGAGACCTTGAAGGAGGGAGGCCAACACACACACACACAACACACACACACACACACACACACACACACACACACACACATACACACACATTTACCTGATTCACACACACACTCTCTCTCTCTAATGAGCTGGTGTGATGCATAGGAAGCCTCTCGCTGGAATGCCAATGAGGGCCCATTAGCAACAAAATAAGCTCAGAATATTGCTAACGGCCCGTCTGACATTTTCAAAGGAGGACGTGAGGAGAATGTCTGACAGCCTCCGCTACCCTTCACAATCAAAAGTTGAAGAACACGAGGAGTAACATCTTCACAGCGCCGGCTTCTTGTTCACGTTGAGACACAACGGACACAAGAGTCCTGAAGAGAAGTTTGTCCTCAAGTAAATGGAGTCAAATTAAATTAAAGGGTTCATCTCTCGTCTTAATATGTACGCCGTATACGTCTCTGGTAGAGACCTGTCAATCACCGTGAAGCCCCGCCCTAAAGCATCCCCTGCTTTATGGTCTGTTTGACTCTAAATGGACCATAATGTACTAAATGAACATCATGCTGTATTGAAGAAGACTTGAAACTAGAGATTGAGACCATAAACTCATGTTTACAATGTTTACTGAGGTAATAAATCAAGAGAGAAGTAGAGTCATTTTCTCATAGACTTCTATAGAACCAGAGGAGTCGCCCCCTGGTGGACATTAGAGAGAATGCAGCTTTAACACATGAAGCTTTGGCTTCACTTTTCAGAACCGGAGGTTGTCTCCTGGATATTTTAGCTTGAAAGGAAACAAATGAAAGCTGGTGGAGTGTCCAAAATGAAATCCTCTTGGGGGCACTCAGGAGTTCAGTCAATTTCAGATCAATCTGTCCAATTAGAACATCGGTCCCAATAGGAACCATCAACATGACAAAAGTGTAGCGCCGTGGTGACGTTTTACCAAAACGAAGAGGTCAAAAGAAATCAGGAAGTTTGCAATTCAGAAGATTATTTCCTTGCTTTTTATATTGCTTCTAACGCCAGTTAAACTCATCTACTGTATGAAGAAGTAACCTCACACAACCACACTTCTTTCACTACTGTCCCTTTAAGACACAAACTCATCAAACCTTTACGGTGAACAGGCTTCAGAGTTTAATAAAAGGTGGATTTCGTCTCACGCGAAGCGCTTGGCGACAAGTTAAAAATATTTCAGCGAACATAAAGTGAGCAGCTGCTTCAGATATCTGTGTTAAGTCTGATGGACGAGGCTTTGATCCACACATGCTCACCGGCCTCTGATGTCGTTTTCTTTTGTTTCATTGCATGCATTTCTATATTTATTTATTTAAATATTATGCATAATATGCAGTACAGACGTGTTCAGCATCACACAGTGAAAAATATAAAAGATGCAGCACTAGTGCACCGCGATCTACTTTAGTGCTCGACTAGTCCAACGTTCAGCATCACACGTATAAGGCTGTACAATGTGTGTGTG
>JAVDOI010000342.1:75000-80947 GCA_032191485.1 Leptoclinus maculatus
TTGTTCTGTACAACAAGTTAACACATAAACTATAAAGGAACAAAACATGGATTGTTCTCCAGTAGAGAGAGACTTCAGCCTCCAGCAGAGCTACGAGAGAGAACAACAACGACACCGAGGGAACGAGTGAGAGACGAGTGTTCACCACATTTATGGATCATAATCTAGTAAACCTTTACGTGTAAGTGTTGATTTTAATGTAAATATGATGAGAGAGATAGAGAGAGAGCAAGACCCCAGCACTGTAACTAAGTCTGAAAAATAAAACTTCTAAAACTTTCCACTAACTGTCTGTTTGAGTTCATAGAGGAAGATTTTAGAGAAGATCTTCAGTATCAAACACGACCTTTCATTATTAAAGACTTTATTACTCTGTCGTATTGTTTAAACTAAGCAACCAATCTACCGCCGGCACCATCACGCCCAGTGTAGTGAATAGTCACGTGATATTGGTTACAAACTCTCCCTCAGCGTTTGGGTATCTGTTCCCTCCTGATTCAAACAGGACTAAAGGTATATCTCTACTCTGGAGTGATGAACCAGGCTGTACCAACATGCTTCATGCTATTGAGCCCCGTGACACTACTCCTTCACCAGCACATTGCTCCAGATAGGGCTGCACAATTAATCGAATTTTAATCGCGATCACGATTATGGCTGCCACGATTAAACGAGCGTGATCGTCGGCGATATTAACATTTAAAATGCGTGCTCTGCTACATATCAAATCAAGCGCTTCCTCAACTAAGAGTCAGCCAACCACCAGGGGGAGAACGAGATGGGAGGTGTCATGCACGCACCCTGCAGCGGCACACCAGGTGTGTGTCTGTGTGACTCTCACAGAGGGGGCGTGTCTGCAGCACCGGACTATGAATCACTCCGCCGTGGTGAAAGCGGTCACAGTCTTTTCCTTGTCGTATGTCTTTCTTTTTAAATAACGCCTACATAACGTAACGGTTTTGTCCACCACCCTTATCCGTCATTATACTTTACAGGGAAGACAAAATGATCCCAAACTTGTGACTTAAATGACCCGGGGGCTTCTGAAGCTCCTCCGCTCGCCGTGACTTTCACCGTTAAATGCTTTTAACCTGCTCCGTTCACGTGAACACATGCTTTATATCTGTTCACTGACACTTTGCATTGATATTCGGGGACTTGTTACTTGAAAAGGAACAGCAGCAGTAAAACTGTATTACACACTATGATTACACTGTAAAAAAAAAAAAAAGAAGAAAAAATACTCAATTGATCCACGGATCGACCCGTGATCCGTTACACCACTAATCGTGATCAATAATCGCGATCTCAATATTGATCAAAATAATCGCGATTATGATTTTGGCCATAATCGTGCAGCCCTAGCTCCAGACCATAATTCCTGCTTTGTAAAAGAAAACAAAAGACCAAACAGAGAATCAAATCAGACACGCCCCCTTGAGAGTCTCACCAGAGACGATTTGGCATTTCTGCTTTTTTGCTGTATTGAAAACGTACCGAACCGAACCGAACCGAACCGAACCGAACCGTACCGAACCGTGGCACCACTGTGTCGTATTGAACCCAACCAAGAATGTTGTGAACCGTTACACATCTAATAAAGATATATAAAGATACATAAAGATATATAAAGATTTATAAAGATACATAAAGATTTATAAAGATACATAAAGATATATAAAGATATATAAAGATATATAAAGATACATAAAGATTAGGGGTGTAACGATACGCGTATTCGTATTGAACCGTTCGGTACGAGGCTCACGGTTCGGTACGCATGACGAACCGAACGAACCGTTCATAGTTTTTTTTTTTTTTTTTTTTTTTTTTTTTTTTTTTTTTTTTTTTAAGGGGGCGACCGTGGCTCCCTGGGTTAAGAGGGTTGTCTGGTAACCGCAAGGTCGAAGGTTCAATCCTTGACTGGGCCGTGTCATGTGTCGAAGTGTCCCTGAGCAAGACACTGTACTCCTAGCTCCCCGGGCGCCTGTCATTGGCAGCCCACTGCTCCCTATATACAGGGATGGGTCAAATGCAGAGAAAAATGTCCCCCATAAAGGGATAAATATAGTGTATATATACATTATATATATATAGACATTCTCATCTTTCTGAAAAAAAACTTAAACATTGAGTAGAAACACACACACACACACACACACATAGTTCCATATAAAACAGGATTGTTTCTTTTATTTGTTTATAACTACAGCAAACAATGCTACATTTTAGTTTTCATAAGAAACTGTTTTTATTTTACACGCTGCTAAGAAGACACCCCAGAAGATGGGTCACTCAGGTATAGTTCCATCATTGTTCAAAGAATAACTTTATGATGTTAAAATCAAGTACGTTTCTCTGGCATTTATAGTTTTCTACTGTATTGAAAACGTACCGAAACGTACCGAAAACGTACCGAACCGTGGCTCCACTGTACCGTACCGAACCGAACCGTGGATTTTGTGAACCGTTACACCCCTAATAAAGATACATAAAGATACATAAAGATATATAAAGATATATAAAGATTTATAAAGATACATAAAGATTTATAAAGATATATAAAGATACATAAAGATACATAAAGATACATAAAGATATATAAAGATATATAAAGATACATAAAGATATATAAAGATATATAAAGATATATAAAGATACATAAAGATATATAAAGATATATAAAGATACATAAAGATACATAAAGATACATAAAGATATATAAAGATATATAAAGATTTATAAAGATACATAAAGATTTATAAAGATATATAAAGATACATAAAGATACATAAAGATACATAAAGATATATAAAGATATATAAAGATTCATAAAGATATATAAAGATACATAAAGATATATAAAGATATATAAAGATTTATAAAGATATATAAAGATACATAAAGATACATAAAGATATATAAAGATATATAAAGATATATAAAGATATATAAAGATTTATAAAGATATATAAAGATATATAAAGATATATAAAGATTTATAAAGATACATAAAGATACATAAAGATATATAAAGATATATAAAGATTTATAAAGATATATAAAGATATATAAAGATATATAAAGATTTATAAAGATACATAAAGATACATAAAGATATATAAAGATACATAAAGATATATAAAGATATATAAAGATATATAAAGATATATAAAGATATATAAAGATATATAAAGATACATAAAGATATATAAAGATATATAAAGATACATAAAGATATATAAAGATATATAAAGATACATAAAGATATATAAAGATTTATAAAGATATATAAAGATATATAAAGATATATAAAGATACATAAAGATATATAAAGATATATAAAGATTTATAAAGATATATAAAGATACATAAAGATATATAAAGATTTATAAAGATATATAAAGATATATAAAGATATATAAAGATACATAAAGATATATAAAGATATATAAAGATTTATAAAGATATATAAAGATATATAAAGATATATAAAGATTTATAAAGATATATAAAGATATATAAAGATATATAAAGATACATAAAGATATATAAAGATATATAAAGATTTATAAAGATATATAAAGATTTATAAAGATATATAAAGATTTATAAAGATATATAAAGATTTATAAAGATATATAAAGATATATAAAGATTTATAAAGATACATAAAGATGCATAAAGATATATAAAGATACATAAAGATATATAAAGATATATAAAGATGTATAAAGATATATAAAGATATATAAAGATATATAAAGATACATAAAGATATATAAAGATATATAAAGATTTATAAAGATATATAAAGCGTGGCCCAATCCCTCAACCCCCCCAGCTGTTGAGCAGCTCCCTCCCTCTGATGTGAATGTAACTCAGTGCATCTGTTCCACCAGCGTACGCCTCACACACCGCGCTGCACTCACAATGTGATGTGTGTCATGAGTGTGTACGCACGGGACGAAATCAACATGTCATGTTTCACAGTTGTCATGGACAAAATAATGGCTAAAACTTAATGCAAATATCTTATCTTAAATAATCATGAACCATAAGGTCCGCCTGTGTAAAACACTCACAATCAACTTATCGTGAGTGTTTTATTGATGACATCATGTGATCATGACATCATTTTACTTCCTGTTTCTAATGCTCACCATGCTGTAGTTCTTCTGGAAGAGAGTACCGTCACTGTGGAACATGTGGGAGAGAGCACTCTTCCCCACTGCAGCATCTCCTACACACACACACACACATATATAGAGACACATATACACACAGACAGACACACACACACACATACAGACACACACACACACAGACAGACACACACAGATACACACACATAGACACACACAGGCACACACACACATACATACATTAATTTTATAAACGTATCAAACGTCTTTTATGCACAATATTAATCTGAATGGTAATTCATAATTCCAGGTCTCAAATAAAGGTCGTGGAGTCAAATAAACATAATATTTCTTCTCTGAAATGTTGGAGAACAAAAGTATAAAGTTGCATAAAATGGAAAAACGAACTCAAGTAATGTACAAGTACCTCAAAATTGTACTCAAATACAGTACTTGAGTCAGTAAACTTAGTTAGTAACAACCAGATGTACCAGCATTTGTGTTCATGTGTCTGATATCTAACATCTAACATCTAACATCTAATATCTAACATCTAACATCTAACGATACCGGAAGTGGTTTGTTTGTGATGGAAATAGTGTCCTGGTAACTGAGGTAACGGTATATTATATACACATATATTATATATATTATATATATTAAGTGGTGATGAAGGCCCTTGTATCGTTAGGGAGCAGAAAGATGGACTAAACTCACTAAACCTTACCGACGAGCAGACATCTCGCCCTCAACTTCACCATCTTCTTCTTCTTCTTCTTCTTCTTCTTCAACGTAGACACACAACGCGTCTCTAGCAACCGAGCTACAGAGGCGTTTCATTGGTCCGGTCAGTGAGTGACGCGCAGAGCGCAGCTGTGCTGTGATTGGCTGGTTGTGAAGACAATAGTAGCGTATACTATAGGGTTTAATTCACCCTGAGGTTGTCTGTCAGGCAAGCTTTCATTAAGATGTGTACAGTTACTGCCGCTCGTGGTAAGATTCAACAAACTCCGACCGGAGCCCTGATCCGGTACATGGATCCGGCTTGTTGGTCGGGAACAGCACGTGTGGTGCTGAGGTTGGCAGAAATAACTACCTGAAAGGCAAATTTGAGGTATTAAATACTCCTAAAACTCATAAGCAACGCCCAGTGCGGCCACTAGAGGGCGGGCTTTCGTACCTCAGCGTCACAAATGACTAATTATATCAAAGATTTACATGTTTTTGTGCTGTTTGTAACGTTATTGCATCACTGCAATGTATAATAATATTGTTACAGCGGGTTTTAAGATATAAATCAATGTCCTGAAATATTATGCGATCAATAAAATACAATAAAATATCATGTTCTGGTTGAGTCAACTTGTTTTTGTAAGAAAAGAAAAAAAGCCTTTCAGTCAAATGTTAAAGCGCGTGACTCCATGTGGCAACCCCTTGTGAGCACAAGCGCGCACCCCCTCATAAACACGTGCGCGTGCTCCATAGGCGTGACAATTGGAGGCGCGTTAACGTGAGAGAGAGAGAGACAGAGAGACAGAGAGACAGAGAGAAAGAAAGAGAGAGAGAGAGAGAGAGAGAGAGAGAGAGAGAGAGAGAGAGAGAGAGAGAGAGAGCATCATCATAACACTGGCATCCAGCTTCCTCTGCTCGGATATCGAAAGAGGACGAGAGGGAATTTAAAGGTTAAATTCAAAACAGCAAGAAGAGAGAACAGGGAGGCTTGCAGCATCCAGAAGAAGAAGAAGAAGCAGAAGAAGAAGAAGCAGGAGCAGATTGGAGGATATTTTCTGTGTGGGTTTGAG